>NTPY01000824.1:370980-387360 GCA_002922825.1 Brachionus calyciflorus
AAAACACTCAACAAATTGAGCCGGATTAACGAAATTGGACTTAATTACTTTTGTTACTAGAAGTTTTTTAGATTAAAAAATTTAAAATAAAATAGAAAGCTTGCAAAGTAATTGATCCTTAGAGAAAGTTATATTTTTGTGATTTTTTTAATTCTTTATTGGAGACAAACAAAATTAATACATGTTCGGATCTTTGTGATACAAAATTGAACATGATCAAGATGATGAAAATACGTATAATTAAAATTCAGTCAGACCTGGATATTGTTGACGTTGATTTAGTTTTACGTTTTTGTCTTTCGTAAACGTTAATAAATTTGGATAAAATTTGGCAAACAGAGGTTACGAAAAATAATTTTTTAATTTAGCCAAATAAAAAAAGATTTAATACAATTTTCTAAAAAAGATACGGAAATTTTTCATTTTCAAGAGTTTTGCCACAACTGACAATATCGAATTTCAATTTTTTAAAAACCAACAAGTTTTTAATTATTAAAAAAAAAGGAATACGTTAAATAATAAATTGAATTTTTATATAACCTAAATTTTTAATTTGTTCTATTTTGACTTGACAAGAGTAGTAATCAAAGCTCAACAAACACAACAACATAAAATTAAAAATCAACTATGAACATAAAAAGAAAATTGTTCCACCAAAGTTTTTTCTAGGTAATAAAATTTAGTTATCAATTTTTCATGAAGAAATATTTGATTTAATAATAATTATAAAGCAATATAAACATTGATTTAAGAAGTAGCTTTTAGAAGTTAAGAAGAAAAAAAAAGTAGGACTATTAGCTCAATTAAATACCATATTTTTTTTTTATCGTAAAAATTTTTTTTCTAATATTAAAAAAATTCATTAAAGATTTATTTGGGTCCGCTATAGAAACTTAATTTAAAAAGTATTTGGTAACTTTTTTTTATTTAAAATTTTTTTTTAATTTTACTCAAATTAACTTTTTTTTTCATCATCATCATTTAATATTTGATTTAATACTGTTAATATTTTTATTCCATTATTATTCTTTTTCTTTTTTGAATAAATTTCAATTAAAGACTAATTTTTTTTCTTTCAAAAACTAAAAGAGAGTTTCTTTTATTTTGTTCAGTTATAAAATCCAAGATTAATTTTAAGGCTGAACAAAAAAATTTTTCTTTCAAATTCAACTTGAGGAAAAAAAAATTTTTGTAAAAAGAATTTCAATTTCTTTTTTAAAAGTCTTTTGAAATTTT
The DNA here is from genome assembly GCA_002922825.1 of Brachionus calyciflorus. Lineage (NCBI taxonomy): Eukaryota > Metazoa > Rotifera > Eurotatoria > Ploima > Brachionidae > Brachionus > Brachionus calyciflorus. The sequence continues at coordinate 372,217 of NTPY01000824.1, forward strand.
TTGAAATTTTTAATCAAAAAAAAATACCTTGATATTTGATAATGCCAAATAATTACAAAATTATACAATTAATTTCGATTGTACATTTTTACGTAATCGATTTGTTTCCTTGAATTTGTAAATAAGAAACAAAAAATGAACAATCGAGATTGTACACATAACCCTTCGGGTTTTTTTTTTACAATTTTTTATGGTAACGTAATTTTGGAGTGTTATTTAATCATGTTTAAAGGTCTATAAAACTCGTTTATTTCAACGAAAATATTTAATTAAATAGAAAAAAGTTTTTTATTTTCAAATATAGCTGTTTATGTATTTCTAAGTAAATTAAGCTAATCTTTCAATGCCTCCGTTGTAAGCAACAAGTGTGGAATATAAATTCAAAGAGGTATTAGAAAAAGAATCACAGTTTGGATGCACAAGTGGCTTTGACAAAATTAGATATTATTTTATACAGTAACAAACGTCCAAGACGAAGATTCTTTTTTAAAATTCTCTAGTTCTCACATCTTTATTGTTGTTTAGTTGGAAAAGATAGCCCTAATAATCTTTAATATGAACAATTCTTACTTAATTCTACCGCAAAAGCCTGAATTAAACTTCAATAGAAAGTGATTTAGAATAACCATTTATTTCTATTGAAGCTTTATACAAGCGTTTACGGCAAATATTTTAGTCTTTAAAACCTCTAATTTTGAGTAAAATTTTGACAAAAATTTGCTCTTGGTTTGTTAATTAAGGAAATATGGATTTTTTCTATTTTATGTCGAGCACCTGTTTTTGAAGTTTTTAAGTTTTGTTTTTATTTTATAGCTGATCCCTTGTTGTTCCAGAAACGCATGATTTGAAAGCAACAAAGCATGTATTTTATGGCGTTTTCAACGTGAAGATTTAAATATCAATAATAAAAAATTCGTGACCAATTCTTATTACAGCCAAAAAAAAAATAGTTTTTACAACCGAAGAAAAAATCCAAAAAATCTGTTGGTTGTAGGTGAAAAAATTCCTAGTTTTTCAAATTTTAAGTTCAAAAGTTACATTGTATGTTTGTTTTTGATTTTGCATTTACAAGGTAGGATCAAAAAAACTTTATCCATAAGTAGAGTAGCATTTCTAGTTTAAAAAAAAGTATCATACTAAAGAAAGCCACTTTTACGGTTTTATGAACATTTATTTAAAGTTTCGGACAAGCTTTATTGAACACCCGTTAGGACTCCGTTTATCCGTCACATTGAAAAATAGATCGGACCACAAGTAAAAAAAGATTGGAGTTTAGTCACGTTATTAAACAAAGTACTAATAAAAATCCTATTGATTTTTCAATTAGGTTGAAAAATACGTACTAGTTTAATGATAAAAATGCCTTTTAAAAGTTTATTTGAAATAAAAATTTCCAATTTTTCTGATGTAACTTTTCAACAACAAAAAAATTAATTAATGTGACAATAATTTTAGGTCGCTTGAGATTAATCTTATAAATAATATGCTAAGCTCTAAAATCCAAAGCTTTATTAATTGTCTAGATAATTGTAGAACCTTACGAATTCCAAGTATAAGATTCAGAATTTGAAAATAGTAAGAAATGTTTTTCTTTTTCAAATTTATAAAATTATAACCAAAAAATTAGAATCAATTTTTTGAGTCTAGGGTTTAATAAAGCATTGTTATTTAGGGACTTCAGCTTAATCGAACAAGCCTTTTGGTTTAATGCAAAAATTCAAAAAAAAAATTACCAAATCGTTTTTGGAAAAACATGTTTTTTTTTCTTTCAAGATAAGCGAAAGGTTTCGTTTAGAAATTCTAGGGACTAGAAAGAAGCTTTTAGAATTTTTATTTTTTTCAGCCTTTTACGAAAAAGTTTTTTATTTTAATGAAATTAAAATTTAAACTAACTATAAAAAAAAAGTATCAAGCGTTTCGATTTTCTTGAATTTCCTCGATTTTGTATCAAATTAAATTTGCAATTTTTTTCAGAAAATATAGAAATTTAAGTTCTCATCTTACGACATAATTCTCTTATTTATTTTTTTAATAAATATTTGCCTGAATTATTACTTTAAGGATAAAGCAAGTAAAAGAAATATTTGATTATTGATAAAAAAGCTCAAAAAAAAAATCTGAAAAAAATATTAAATTAATAGGAAACCGTACTAATTTATTGCTTTGAAAAAAAAATAAAATTACGAGAAAGGTAATTTGTTTATTTGATACATTTGATTCTGTTTTTTACCAATTTTTTTCCTATGTAGTTTTTATGGCAATATCCGTTTGTAATTTAAGAAAAAAAAATTCTTAAGCAAAGAAAGAGAACTTAAAAAATTTTGTTTTCAAATTTATTTTTCTCGGATATTCAGGAACAGTTTTTTTTTAAGTAGATTTTAAATACTGTGATCAAGCAGAATATTATTTAAATGAATGAAGTTTTTTTAAAAAATAATTTTCATCAATTTAAGAAAAAAAAATTATTTCGTAATTTGAATTTAATTAAAAAAAATCACCACGGATATTTTGGACACAGGTTTTCATTTCATTTAGCCTGCTTACCACTTTTAAGAATCGGTGTTTAATCAAAGAAAACAAACTAAGAAATTCATAATAGAATTTATTGAATAAAGAAAAGCTAAAAATAATCATTGATTATATTTTTTTAAGATTTCTTTCTTTTTTTTTTAAATTTATATTTATTTTTTTAAATAAGAATAATATTTAACTTTGAAATTATTTAATTTTCATTCAAAAATTCTTAGTGTTTATTATTGAAAAGGTCCGATCTTGCATTAATAATTTAATATAAATTTGAATTTCTTCGAGAAAAAAAAATTCAGTTCTTTTCAAAATTTCATCTTTGGTACATTCGTTTAAATATGGAAAAGTTTTGGCATAAGATTTAATTTATTTTTGTCAAGAAAAATTTGAGGCTTTTGAAAAAATTAAATATTTCTGAAAAAAAAAGTTTTTACTGGAAGGCTAGTTCAACTTTTTTTTTCAAAATAAATTTTTATTTCAGTCACGGAAACAACATATTGTGTCTATGAATGCACGTGAATTATCCCCTCTAAAAGAAAGGTAGCTTTTATTTTTTCTTATTCTAGAAATAAGTTGTAAATGTAAACAAAAATCAATAAATATTTCAAATAAAACAAAGAAAAAGGTCCAAATTACTTTTTTTTTTATTGTTTTAAAGAAATATATCCTCAAAAAAGAAAAGCAAGTAAATTTGATTACAACAAGACTTTTTATAAAGGCAACGCTATAATTGTTTATTTGTTGATATTTAACTAAGTGGTAATCCTCTCCAAAGCCAGAATGGGATATCAAATAAAAAATGCATAAATTTAATACTTAACTTTTTCTAAGGTTTTTGGAAAATATATTTTTTTTAAGGAGGGAATCGTCAAGTGTTTTTTGATCAGATTTCTATTTTAAAAAAACAATATTCTAAAGAGAAGTTTATTCAAAAGGATTATTAATTCTAAAAACAAATTAACTCTAAGATTAAACTAAAAAAAAACAAAATTCAAGCGGTTTTCAATATTTTTTAAAATTTATTTTTACTTCAGGAAAAAGAAATAACTTATCAGAGTGCTTTGCATAATAATCAAAAACACCATGCAAACTCAGGTGACAACTCTTAGATATAGAATATTCTACAAAACAAATTTTATTTTTTATTTATTAAAATTTCAAATTATAGTTTTGAAAAAACTAAAAAAAAATCAACTACGGGTTTTTTTTAATTAGTTTTTTAAAACAACTCCAAAAAAAAAAATAAAGTAATCAGACCTTTAAAAAAATAATATTAAGATTTGTTTGGCACTTGTTTTTATTAGAAGCTAAAAAACACACTTTTAAACGAAATATTCATATATATATAAAGGACTAAAATTAAAAAGTTTTTAAAAATATATCATAAAAATATATAATTGAAAATAAGCAATTAAATTTGGAAGTAAATAAATAAAAATATATGGCACTAATGTAACGTGGATTCCGCATTTCAATTAAATTGCCATAATAAGATTTTAAAAACGGAATTCAAAAATTTTTAAAAGCCCACTTAGATCAATTTTTTAAGTAACCGAATCCAAAATAATAGTTTTTTATTTTTATGCAGCAAAAAAAACCAACTATTATTTAATATTTTGGTATAAATTAAGGGAATTTAAATGTGTTTAGAAATCATTTTCTTAGTTTTTAAATTGTTGACTTGGGATATAAATTATCAAGATTTTACTATTATTTTTCTTGAGAAAAAAAAGTAACTTCTAATGCTGTAAATTAGGGAATAGCTATTATTTCACGAATTTAATAAACAAAAATTATAAAATCAATGAATTGAAATTTTCTATTTACAATTTTAATTAGAGTCGTTTTTTTTTCTAACTGCTACCTTTAGGCTGTGTTAAAATAATATTGAACAAACAAAAGCTATTTTGTAATGTTATTTAATAAATTGTAACGTTTGTTTGAACTAAATTTTTTGTTGTAAGGAAAAAAATTTAAGTGCTTTTAGCAATGCGATCCTGAATGATTTGCATTTCAAATTTATCGCGAAGAATTACGATCGTTTTTTTTCCACCTTGAGAAAGCCTTAAAAATTTCTACAACCATTTTATTATGGTAATTCTTAAACAAAAAAATGATTTGAAAAAATATTTGATTTACCACAAATAGGTAAAAAAAATATTTCATTAAGAAAAATTTAAACTTAATATTTTTCTTTTAAAATCGAAATTTTTTAAAGCTTTAAAATCAAGTTAAAATTAAGTGACCGTTTAAAACCATAGAAAAAAAAAATAAGAACAAAATTCAATTAGTTGAAGCTCGCAAAAAATTTTTGTTAAAAAAAATTTTTTTAAATTTTAGATATTTTAATGATCTTTTGAAAGATCTTTAAACCGAATTTAGAATCAAATAAAAACAGTAAAACAGTGATAAAATTTTTTTGAATTAAGTGAAGAAAAAATGTCGAGTACAATTGATATACCACGTCTCCAAGATGAGAATGCCATTCTTCAACAAGAATTAAACAAAGTCGAAGACTTACTAGCATCGGCACGAGCTGAACGAGATGAAATACTCATCAAGTACAACGCCCTCAGTGATAAGGTAATTAGTATTTTTAAAAATCATAAAACATGACTCTTCAAAATTTTATTATAAAATTCAAAACTTGTCGCTTTCAGAAAAAAGTTTATCTTTAAGCTTTTCATAAAAATTCACCTTGGTTTCGGAAAATTTCTTCTAAAATAAAATTAACGCTTTATATAATTTGCATTTAAAGTCATTAAGAATTTAAAAACAATTAATCTTGAAATAAAAAAAAATGTTTTTTTTTCAACAATTTAGAAGAAAAAAAGTTGTAAATTTTTTGTTACTACTTTAAAAAAAAAAGTGCTTCAAGCTATTAAGAGCTGAAAATTTAGAAAAAAAAATTTTTAAGGAAAAAATTGGATATAACTTATTTTTCTAAGGGTTTTTTTTTGTATAAAATCGTACAATTTAACCATATAAGGTTTTTTTTGTTAATATATGGCTAATTATATAACTAATTGCTATTTCTTAATATATGGAATTTCAGTAACCAAAGAGTTTTTTTATAAGATTTGTATAAATGCTCATTTTATTTTGTCGCTTTCTAATACCATTTCTAAGTTTTTAATCATTAAAATTCAAAAAATAAGAAATTCTTATTTGCTTAGTTAAATCGAATTACTTTCTTTTTTTCTTTTTATCAGACTATAAATTACCGATTTTATTAAATTTAGACCCGATAAAAAAAAATTTTAAAAATTTTTTAGCCAAAAAAAAATGACTTCTGAAGATAATTACGACAGTTTTGAAGTCTCTAATGCTTTATTAAATTTTGAAGAAAAAGTAAAAAAAAAATTTTTGAAATAAAAATTTAATTAATTTAATTCTAATAATAAATAGCTTGAGAATTCGATTAAAATTCAATCGAGCAATTTGGTCAGTTCTGGTCAAGCCACAAGTGATTATGAAGAATACCAAACGTCAAGTTCAAGTCCAGAAAATCACTTATTGGTTTCTCAAATTTTGGAATTGAGACGCAGATTGGACGAAGATCATCAAAGCTACAAGCGAAAATTAGAACATTACCAAGACAGTCAACAAAAACAAGCCCAATTAGTCGCTAAACTACAGCAAAAAGTTACCCAATACAAAACAAGATGCAATGAACTTGAGCTTAACATTGAGAGTAAAAATTCAGAAATGGAACGATTCAGAAATCAACAAGCCCAATCGGCCAAAAATGCCGAGGATAGCGAAATTGAAAATTTATTGGCTAGAATCGAAGAAGAACAACAAAAGTAATATTCAAAAATATTCTTGAATTTATTAAAATTTTAAATATAAAAAATATTCTCCTTAAAGAAATTCGAATTTGAACCATATCAACAACACTTTGAGAGAACAATTAGATGCAGCTACCATAGCTAATCAAAAATTGTCTCAAGAAATTCAAAAGGTCAACCATGAATGGATAAGATTGAGAGAACAATTAGAAAATAGAGAACGAGAATGGAGAGAAGAAGAAAACGTAAATAAAACAAATAAATTTTTTTTTCAAGAATTAGATTAAAATTAATTTTTATTTTTTTTATCAAGTCATTTAACGATTATTTTGGTCAAGAGCACGCCAAGTTATTGAACTTATGGCGAACAGTGGTCTCATTCCGAAGACAATTCAGTGAAATGAAATCATCCACTGAACGTGATTTGGTCAAACTCAAGTCTGAATTGAGCAATGCTACACGTTCAATGCAAGGTGCTTGTTTCAATTTGAATGCCAACGTCAAAGCAATTGAATCTCAAGGACAAGTATAAGAAATTTTATTTTTTTTCTAAGTTTTCCAAGAATCAAAAAACTTGAAACTAATTAAAAAAAATGTCTGTAACAATTATTATATAATATTGGTTTCAAGTGGCGTTGTTCAGAACAATTTTAAGCCTTTGAAATTCACTAATTTAAAAAAAAATGTCTCAGCTTATTATTTAGACTAGTAGAAAATTAAATCAAGCCAGGTGTCCTTTGTAAATACAAAAAAAAACACACATACTTAAAAGTATTCTATTAGTTTTTAATTTACAACGAGACAATTTTAAGCTTCATTTAATTGCTTTAGTAGATTTTTAAAAACAACGCATTTAAAAAAATACAAAATTGGTCATTCGGATAAGCATTTGCTTAATATGTTTATTTTATTTGATTTAGATTTTGTTGGACCGTGAAAAGTCGGACCGTGCAAGTTTAGAGAATCAATTGAGAGAAAAAACAAGAGATCTCCAACAATTACAATCACTATTTGATCAAGAGCGCGCACTTTTGAATTCCAAGTGAGTCTCTTTCTCTTTTTTTTTTTTAGCTAATTTACTAAAATTTCGATTTTTTTTTTCAAATATAAAAATACACCTTTATCCATGACAACTAATTTTTAAAGTTAGAAATTAAGATTCGTTTAAAAAAAAAACAAAATCAACTCAAGCTCTCAATTCTTCTTATATATAAATACTTAGTAAAGGCTTTCTATTTTTTTTTCAAATCTTGGAAATTTTTTTTTTTATATGAAAAAAAAATGAATTGTAAACTTTTCCCATTTTTTTCTATGGTTGATACCTATATATCGGTTTCGTGCTAATATTAACTAAATAAATACAAAAAAAATTGTTTTATTTATTACTTATAAGCTTATAATTCCGAATTATTTACGGTTTTCAATCTTAGAACTATGGCCTAGATTTTTGTTGTTGTTGTTGTTGTTTTTTTATCGAAAAGCTGATATTATTTGACTGAGAGCTTGTTTTTGTAAAAAAAAAATTAATTTTTTTTTTTTAGATTTTTTATAAATTTAAAATTCTAACTTAAAAACAATTAGATGTCGTTTAAACTCTACAATAAAATTGATATGTAATTTTTATTTTTTATTTAATTTTAAAAAGAATGCAAGAGCTAATCATTTCTAATGAAAGACTCAAGTCACAAATGACTGAACGCTCCGCCAATAATGTTTGCTTTTTTTTATTTTTTTGTTACATCTTTGTTCTAGTTTATATTTAAGACTAAATTAAAGGAACCAAATGAAATTGTGATAGAATCTAGATATAGTAGAGAAGTTCAAAGAGAGACAGAATTGTTACACTCTAGACTTAGAGACATTGCCCAAGCTGTCATTAATGATGATCAAATATTCGGTTCGGTTGATGACAAACAAAGTGGCTTCTCGAGTCCAAGATCGAGATCGCCAGTTAGAAGACAATATCAATCTGGTTCAAAACCATCATCCAGAAATGGTTCACCATTCGCTGATGCTACTTTCAGCGCTGTCCAAGCTGCTTTGAACAAAAGACAACTTCAAGTACAATTAAAAAAAAAAAAAATTTTTAAATTTTTAAAAATTTTTTTCTTGTAGATTCATGATTTAAAGACTAAATTAGACAATAGCCGTGAAACAAATTCAAGTTTAAAACGTCAAATAGACGAAACTGAAAATGAAAAACGCAAACTAGAACATGCTATTAATGACTTAAGTTTACAATTGGAGAATATACGACGATCAGCTGATGAGACTAGTCGTGAGAGAGATCATTCAAAACAACAATTAGAAACTACTTCGTATGAAAAAACAACTTTGGAAAAAGTTCGTTTGGCCTTGGCAAATCAAACTGAATCACTCAGAGTCGAATGTGAACGATTACAAGCTGCCAATACTGAATTACAAAGACACCGTGATCAATTAGAAGATGAAAAAGATGACATTATTAAAGACAAATTGAGACAAGTCAAAGAGAATGAAAGATGGTATGAAAATATTTTTAAAAAAATTTTATAAATCTTATAGTACTAATTTTTTTTCTTGTTTTAGTTATAAAGTTATTGAACAACTTGAGAATAAGATCTCATCATTGAAAAAAGAATTAACGGACACTAAAGAATCTTTGAATAGAACTACTTTGGAAAGAGATGTTACTCTACAAGATAAGAGTGTTACATCAGACGCATTAAGTCGTGCTGAAATCCAAAAAGCTGAGCTTGAATTAGAGATTAATAAAATGAAAGCTGAAGATGCTAAGCTAAGAGACATTTTGATGAAAATGCAATCGTTGAATGAAGGTTTAGGCCATGATAAACTTGAATTAAACAAGATTATAATTCATTTGGAACAAGAAAAATCTGCTTTGAACAATGACAAATCCGATTTGGAAATGGTTAAATCTTCTCTTAAAGCCGAGTTGGTCAAAGTTGAACAAGAGAAACAAGACTTGGAAAATGAAAGAGAAAGTAATTTAAATTTAAAAAAAAAATTCGAAAATTTTTTTAAAGATTAATTTAATTGTTTCGTTTAATTTAAAGCATTGAGTCACAACTTGCATTTGAGTGAAATCCAAAAAGAACAATTAGAACAGGAAATAATTTGTCTAAATAAAGAAAGAGCTGATATTTTGGAGCAATTACAAAATATCAATCGTCAAAAGAACGCTTTGGCTGAGGATTTAATTCTAGCCAAAAAGGACATTGAACGATTAAGTGACAACAATGCTCGTTTGAGTAAAGAAAAAGAAGAATTAAATAAAGAGAGAAATAATTTCGTTGTTGATTTGACAGCAGCTGAGCGTGAAAATCGTAAGTTCGCCGAATTGAATTCAAGTTTAAGATCTGAGAAAGAAAGTCTAGAGGGCTCATTATACGAGGCTCAACAAATGATTGCACAATTGGAGGCTCGTAAAGAAGGACTTGAGGCTGAGAATCAAGAATTATTAATTAGAAAAGAAAATACTCAAGCTGAGGTTAATCGCCTACACAAAGAACTCGAGCTAGAAATCGAAAAAGCTGCTCGTCAACGTGATGCTTTAAATCAAAAATACTTAATCTTTGAACAAGAATCAATGGTAAATAAAATTTTTTCAAGAAAATAATTATTTCAATTTTCAATCTTATAAGATCTTAAGAATTTTGTCAACTTTTTTTAAAAATTTTTCTACCAACAGTTTTCAATTGAATTTTCATGAATTTTTAGAATCAATTGAAACAAAGTAAACAAATGTATGAAGAAGAATTGGAGCGTTTGACCCATGATAGAGAACGCGTAAGACGTGAATTAGAACAATCAAGAGAGGATGTAATCAATCAATTGAACGCTGAAAAAGAAGAATTAATTGTCCGATTCGAGAGAGAAAAAGACCAATTGAACAATGACTTAGCTCTATTGGCCAATGAGAGAGACACTGCTTTATTAAATGCCGAAAATGAACGACAACAATTACTCAGTCTTTCACAACAAGAAAAGAATGGCTTGAATGAAAAACTAGCTACTCATAAGGACGAAATAAATCGTATTGCACTCGACTACGAAAAATTAAAACGTGAATCGAATTTAAAACAAGAACAAGATAAAAATCATTTACTAAGTCTACAAGATGAAATTAAACGCATACGTAGCCAATTCGAAGAATCAATACTCAATCACGAAAAAGAAATTAAAGATTTGAATTTATATTTGGAGGACTTGAGACAACAAAAAGAGGCTGGTGTACGCGAATGCAATGAGCTAAAGACTCAATTAAAAATGGTCGAGGACATGAGAGATAATGTCCGACGTGATTTATTAGAATCAAATAGACATTGTCGCGAATTGGACGAATCATTAGAGCTACAACGCAAAGAAATAAACGACTTGAAACGCTATTTAAATGATGAACATCGCGAAAAAGATTTACTTGTCAATAGCAATGATGATTTGAGATTAAAATTGAAAAATTCCGAGAATGAAAAAGTTGAATTGAAGCGTGTTTTGGAAGAGACCAGACAAAGAGTTGTTGTACTAGATGAACAAAAGAATGTTATTACACGCGAGGCCTCCGAATTGAGAAATAATTTACGTGAAATTGAAAAATCTCGACTTGAAGCTAGACGTGAATTACAAGAATTGAGACGTCAAGTCAAAATGTTGGATTCTGAATCGAAGAAAAAGAGCAAAGAAGTTGAAGACTTACAAGAAAGAGTAAGAGTTGATGAATCACGTGAGGACGAAATGAGAAAAGAAGTATTTGGACAAAAACAACGTGTCGTCGAAACCGAGGCAACAAGAGATATACTTAAAAAAGAATTGTCAAATTTACAACGTAAATACAGTGAATTAGAAGATGAGGTACGCATGAGAGAAAAAGAATATCGTGCTACTTTAGAAGAGAGCAAACGTGTTGAACGCAAAGCTCAAGATGAAAAACGTAATATTGAATTAGCCTTGGAGAGTGTCAATAATGCCTTGTCTGAAGCTCGCATTCATATTAGTGGTGCCGAGGGTAGAATAAATGCCTTGGAGGCTCAATTAGCTCGTGTTGAAGGTGCTAGAAAAGATGCTGAATTTAAATTAAGCAGCATTGTTTCGAGCTTACGACGAACTATTGGATTCAGACCATCAGCCAATATCATTAAACTTCAATCTAGAAATAACTCAGGTTCGCCACCAAGACGCAATAGATCACCACCATTTAAAGGTTTTAGTGGAAGTTCAAATAGATTGGCCTCAGCTAGTCCTAACAGAAGTATCTCACCAGAAAGAAGCTTATCACCAAGCAGACATGAAAGAAATGTAATTAATATTTTTTATTATTTTTGATTTTAAAAACTTTAAGGTATCTAATTAAAAAATAATTTTTAAGATTGATGTTGCTGATGTTGATCCAGAAGCAATTAGAATCGCCTTGAGAGAATTTGTTCAAAATTTGGCCAATGTCGAAAGAGATAGAGACGATGCCATCTCTGAAATAAATCAATTAAAGAGAAATTTGAACGAGATTAATGATACATACAACAGAACAGATCAAAGATTGTCACAATTACAAAAGACTTTGACTGAATCGGAAGAAGACAAAAGAGGTATTGATACTCGTTTAGCCAGTGCTCAAACAGCTTTGATGTTACAAGAAGAAACGATTAGACGCAATGAACGTGAACGCAAAGCTAATGCTGACAAGATAAACGCTTTAGAACGACAACTTCAAGCTGCTGATAGTGAGAAAGCTGTTTTGAGTGAGAAAATAAACAAACTCAAACTTAGCGAGAATAAATTGAACGATGAAAAAAAATACTTGAAAAAAGCCTTAGAGGAAACTGAAATGAGAGCTACTGAGACCGAAATGTCGAGACGTTCATTCGAAGGCGAAGTCCAACGATTACAAATAATCTTAAACGATAAAGAAACAGAATTACAAGTAGTCCAAGAAAGAACTGATTCACTACTCAAACAATTGCAAGATAGAGAAGACAAGTGCCAATCCTTACAATTAAGCATAGACAGGTTGACTTTATCTTTAGCTAAGTCCGAAGAGGGTGAATCATCATTGAAGAATCGAGTTCAAACTCTAAACATGTCATTGACTCATAGCAATACTCAAACAAGTGATTTACAAGAAAAAATAAATACTTTACAACACGCTTTGTCTGGTTCAGAATCAGATCGTCGTGTTTTACAAGAAAAATTGGACCAAGCTAGACAAACAGCTGCCGAATGTAAAAAACAAAATGTAGTCTTGATTGAAAAAGTCAAACAATTACAAACTGATTTATCCGATAGTGAGCTAAGACGCAATGAATTGGAGGGTCAAGTACGCAATCAAAATACACTTTTAGTACAACGTCAAGAAACTGAACAAGAGGCCATGAAACGAGTTAGTCAATTGACAAACGAGAAACAACAATTACAAGAAAAATTAACTTTGTCTCAAAAACAATTAGCTGCCTTGGAGCAAGAGAAACGAGAAACTGAACGCAATAAAATCCGTTTGGAAAAAGATAAAAATGCCTTGAAGAAAACACTAGATCGTGTTGAGAGAGAAAAGCTACAATGCGAAGAATTAAAAATGGTCGATAAAAATGGTATTGAACGTCAATTGCAACGTTTAGAAGAGGAAAACTTGATTCTACAACGCCAAGTACAAGAATTACAAAGTCAATTAGGCGATGCCGAACAACAACACGCTCAACGTTTAATTGATTTAACAACCAGAAATAGAAAAGAATCCGAATTGGAAGTGGAACGTTTAAGATCAAGTCAATTACAATCTGAAAAACAATTAGAGTCAAGAGAAAAAAGTCATCGTCTTAGAATTAAATCGTTAGAAGAACAAATTGGTACACTAAGAGAACAATTGAGTAGAGAAATAAGAACTAGACAAAATTTTATTCAACACTCAGTCAATGCTGACGAAGAGATTCGTAGCTTACATAATATTTTAAGTGATTCATTACAAAATGTAACTCGTGCAGATCCTCCTTTGGATCCTTTTCTATTAGATACTGAGACACGCCGTTTGAATGAATCAATGGGCAGTTATGTCAATGAAGTACCAGTGAGAAATAAATCACCATGCAGACGTGGTTTATCGCCAAATAGATTAAGATTTAGATATTAGATTAGCTGAAATAATTTTGAATGACGCATTTAGAGAATTTTTAAAATTAACTAGTGATAAAACAGAGTTCTTTTTTTTTTGAATATTTTTTATTGATTCAGAAATCCATCCATTTATTTTAAATGTCTTTCTTTTTTTAGTTTTCTTAGAGAAATAAAAGCTTCTCCTCGAGACAAAATTCATTTTAAAAAAAAAGTAACTAGTAGCCTTTTAGTTAAAGATTAGCAAAAAAAACAGTGATTAAAAAATTTTTTTTTCGAATAAATGAGTTTTATTTTTGAGGAGTTTGGATAGTTTTTGAAACGTTTATCTCTTAGGCATATTATTAGCAAATTTATTTTCTTTTATATATTTTTTATTTTAATGGTGATACAGTATGATTTACAATAAAAAAAATCTAAGACTTTTTGGTGTCTTAGAAAAAGAAAAAAATTTATTTTTTTTTTACAATTTTTTTTGACTGAAAAAACTTTAGTCTTAGTTTTATTTTTTTTATTTATCTTTTTTAATTTAATAAATAAAAATTTAAAAAATCAAACTTTAATTTTTTCCTTAAAAAAAATCTAAAGTTCCCACTTCAAATAAGCTTTAAAGTAGCTACTGTAAACTCTCGATAAATTCGAAAACTTTCAAAATTGTACCACCCCCCCCCCTTTTTGAAACTGAAAGGTCTTTGAATACAAGTTAGTAATAAAACTACTGGGTACAAATTCGTAACTCCAGATTTGTAGCATGGTATAACTATCGAGGGTTTACGGTATGTATTTCATATTTTTAAAAATAATTTCCAGTTTAGCACTAGAAGGACTGGTCTGATCGATTTTAAATTTCATTTTTAGATTAACTATTCATGATAAGTACATGTTTTAAAATTTATCTTATAGCTTTGATGATAAGCTTCAAAATTTGGTCCTTTTTATGTTACAATGTTTTATGGAACTTGTTTAATATTTAAACAAAATTTTATACAAAATTAGCCGGTCCTTTTAGTGTTAATATTCTTTACTTGTGATATAAGGTTCTTAATATAAATAAATAAAATCTGGGTTTCGAATCTGTATCCAATGATTTTATTTGATAGGAAAATTTCAAAATTTTGTGTCGCACAATTTATAAAAAGCTATTATACAGCTGTCCTATTATCAACCACCCACGGTTTGCGATTTTTTACGTTATGGATATGCCTCAATATTATAAGACCAAACGCAAACTCTTGATAAGTTATAATTTTTAGAAATTTGGAGAATATTGTTTTTAGTTAAAAACCGAATGTAATATCTGATCTTATGTTTAAAAACTAAAAGCATCACTTTTTAATTTGATATCTTTTAATATAAAATTGAAACTACTCAAAATTAAGAATATCCCAGCACATAAAATTAATTCATATTATCGAGTGATTTTTTTTTACAAAAAATGACTCAAATAAAAGAATAAATTTTTTCTAATACAAAATCCATTTTCTCTTCAATTAGAAGAGAAAAAATAATATGCGTATGGTGAATATACCGTATTGTATGCCGGACGAACGCGACCACAATCCCGTACAGGTTTAATTTTTTTTTTGATCAAATATTGGTAACGATTACTTTTGTAGCAGAAATTTATAGCGAATTTTAAAAAATAATAAAAAGAGAAAATTTTATCGTATTTACTCGAAATTAAGAATATACCGGCACATCAAATAAATTCTTCTAATCGAGTGATTTT
>NTPY01000824.1:399565-438780 GCA_002922825.1 Brachionus calyciflorus
AGAATTTTTGTTTAAATTTAAAATTTTTAAAATCACAATAATGTACCTCTTGAAATTCGCTTTTATACTGAATCTACTAATGAGGCAATAAGGTAGTTATGGAGAACCGTTTTTTAAACCGTTCCGGTCGCATTATCAACCGAAAAGTCCTTCAAGATTACAAAATAAAATTCCCTTTATTTTGATTGATTACATTTATTTTATTTTTCTTGAACTTCAGATTAAATCGGTTTTCAAAATTGATTTTATATTGGATTTTTATCGAAAAAAAAACGGGTTTAGAATAATTAAAATGATTAAAAACTTGTTTTAATTACAATTTAGAGTTCATACCTGTTAAAAACTCGGTATTACTTTTTTTTATTTATTTTTTTTTATTTGGGTGAAAATTTTTTGACATGGGTGGGGACTTGAACCAGGATCCTTGAATCAACTAGGCTCGGTAATTAATTCAGAATTCTAGATCACCCAATCAACGACTCAAACCGTTGGGTCATCACTTCATTTTTTAAAATACCAATCTTCTCTTTCCTAAATAAAAAAGCGTTTGATGTTTTTATAATTTTTTTATAACATTTTTTAACATTTAACCATCATAATAACTGTATCCTTAAGTAACAAAAAATTCGTTTTCTAATTCAATTTAACTTCTCAATTAACTTATAAGCTTTTTTACATTATTCATTCTCTTCATCTGCCAATTGACTAAATTAGACAACAAAAGCAAAATTTAAATTGTTTATTTACTTATAGAAAATATAAGCTTATTTCTAAAACTAAACGGACTAAATCGATTTTAGTCGATTTTTCAAATCAAGAATAAAATTTAACTAAATTCTGAACATGCCAATTTAAGAAATAGAAAAAAAAATGGTAAAAAAAAACGGATCAAAGGCGAGACTCAAATTAATTAAAAAAAGTCAATAGCAACTTCTCAAATAAAGAATATGTAATTTATTTAAATTCAAAAATTTTGTTTTATTTTAATTAAATTGTACATGCTATAAAGTGCTTGCTTTTTAATAAAATGTTTACCCGATCATAGAACTCGATTGAATTAAAATTTAACTTGCTTGAAATTCTTTTTATCTCTCAGGGATTTGGCTTTGTTGAAATAAATATTTTATCAACTCTATCCTTGAAAATTCAAAAGAAACTTGTGTAAATTTTAATATCAATTAAATAAGACGTCAAACGAATTTCCAAAGCATTTTGCTGACTTTATTTGTATTTAAGGAAAAATAAAAAATTTATAGAAAAATTTATTTGATTAAAACAAAAAATTATCGGTCAAAAATTTCTAATTGAAACTGACTTTGAAATCGATTTTATCTTTTTTGTTTACGACAAATATAAATGACAACGTTTTAATTTATATTTTTCAATAATCTTTCAAAAATAATCTTTCTAGACTAGGGAAGCAAGAGACCGAGAAAATATTTCTCACAAAGGCTCTTGTTTTTCCTTTTATAAAATGCCTATTTAATAATAATCTTTGCACAAAGCAGATTACCTTAATACATTGGGAATTTCTTAATTTTTTTAATTGTAATTGAGGTACCAAAATTGCCTAGGCAAAATCACTGGCAAAGTTTTTAAGCCTTTATTTTCCTCACTTTGAATTAATCTTTGCCACTATCCTAACTAATGAATAATCACCAAGAAATTTGAAAAACTGTTTTGAGACCATATCAACTTTTTTTCTGAATTGATTCCGAATCGTTAATAATCAGCATGAATTTATAAACGGGTGAACCATGATGATAGGAATATCGGAGACAAATGAAATTTTGCACATTTATGACTGAGTATGAGTTGTCGATAAAAAAATACTAAGTTAATTTCTAGAATGTTTTATATGGCTTGCCTCTTATCTGACTATTCAAGTAATTTCTCCTCGTTCAAAAAAGTTAAAATTTATTTTTCCAATCCTTCTATCTTAATTAAAATCGTTTTGCGTTTCTATTGATAGATTAATAAAAATTTTACCACTAACGGTTCGATATTCCTATCATAATTTATTTTAAGGTTAAAATTTGTCCAGAGCATTATGGTTCACTCGTTATTAGCAATTGGCTGTCAATGAATGATTTTTTCGTACTCACTTTAAACAGAGACAAAATGAGAAATTTTATGGTTTATAGCTTAAACGATTTTAAGTAAAAATGTTATCGAATTTAAAAGTTCTGATAAAAGCAGTTCAATCTTAAAGGTACACTACAAATTAAAACCAACTTGTACGATTGTTTTCCTTGTTTCCTGTATCTCGGCTCTTCTTTTCCTTTCTCAGGAAAAGAAAGTTTCAAAAAAATACGTTATAAAATATTAGTTTTTATTGATTGTTTTCTTCAGAAGAAGAGCCGAAGAACAAAATGCGTACAAGTTAGTTTTATTTGTACTGTACTATTTATAAATGGATTCGTAATTTACATTTTTAAAAATTTTGCTGGTATTGACTTGATTATTATTTTAGAAGATATCAAGTTGGTGCCAGGATTTTTATTTAATTTCAAGAAGGGATCTTAAGTTTTAAAATTTCATTTTTAAGGATCTCTAAAGAATCTTATACTGATTTTTTCTTAAGTTATCTTAAAACCAGTCTCTTAAAAAAGCATGAGACATGCGTGAAATTGTATTCACACACGCATGTCACATGCTGAAAAATAAAGTTTTTGCTATTTTTCCTGGATTATTTTTAAGGGTTTAGTTTACTTGATTAAAATCAAATTTTACCTAAATGAAATTGTTTAATATAAGAATATAAATGGTGAAAAAGTTGAAGGGTCTAAATATTTTCCTAAAAAATAAATCGGGAATTATTCTTTTGAACTTCCTAAATCTCTAAAAAAATCAAAATATAAACTTAGCTTCTAACGAAAATTCCTTAAGGACCCACAATTTCCTCATTTATCAAGAAATATTCAGTTCGTGTCATTTGCAAGAAATAGAACATTTGGCACGCATGTTCAATACACTTTAAAGAGACTGGGAAGTAAGATTATCTTTAAAAGCTTAAATCTTATCAAAACTTATTGTAGTGTTAGAAGATCTCTTCTTAGAATTGAAAAAGCCTAGTGTGAAAATCTAAATCAAAGTTTATATAATATGATTTTAAGAAGTGCTTTTGAAGATAAATCAATTTAAGAGAATAAATATCATATGTAAGTAATTTTAGTTTTAAGAGAAGTAAGATTGATTTGAAATTAAAATTCCGAATGAGACGAATGTAGGAAAATCTTTGGTAATCCTAAACACACTTTATTAGGAAGCACGAAAAAAGTTGATTAATTAAATAACAACTATTTTTAGTTGTAACTTTTTGACAAAAAAAGTAGAATCGAGTTATGATTAGAATTTGATTTCAATTTGAATTATTATTTTATGCCTACGAGGATTTATAAATCTTATTTGATCACACCAAGGTTTAAAAATTTTTTTTTTGGAAATTTCTTACATTTTTCAATTTTCGTTTTTTCCCTCATGCATCCGTCTATATTAAGGTAATTTGCATTCTATATTCAAATAATCTAATATTTATATTTAATTCTGGATTAGGAATTTTATTTTTTAAGAGACTTTTTAAAATTTAATAGTCAAAAATTCAACTAAATTTTTTTTCATTACTGAAATTCACAACGAAATTCTAAAGTTTTAAGGAGTACTATGAAAGAAAATAATATTTTATTATTTCAAATATCTTTTTCAAAATTGTTTATTTAATTTTAAAAGTCTGATTTCATTTTTAGTTTAGTTCAGTAATAAAGAAATCTTACTTTAAAATAAATTATTCAGTCTATGCTGGGTGAAAAATGGCCATCCTTTCACAACATATTATACCTAATCTAAAAAAGATGACCAACTGTCTTTAATGAAGACCAATTAGATTTTCCAATAACTTTTCATTAATATTAGTTATAAACGAGAGTTTGGTTTGCGAAGCTTTGTATATGCTGTTTAGAATTTAAAAAACTTAATTTTTTCATGGCGAATATAAAAAAAAACAACAACCAGAAAGATTTTTTTTTTCATATTAGAATCATCATTAACCTTCCTTTTAGACCTCGGTTAAAAATTTCCATAAATAATAAAATTTCAATACCTTTAAACGAAAATTTTTTTCCAAACTTTATTAAACATTAAATGCTTTTTTCGGCTCAGAAACATGGAACGAGGCGACTTTACCTTGTACACTATAGTGGTTGTAATATAAATGTAAAGTCAACTGTAACTTTTGATCGTAACCATAGCTTTTGACCGTAATCAAACATCTTAAAATTGAAAATTAATGCTGATTAACATGTTACTGTCAAAAGTTGACCTTTGGTGTATTTTACAACCATTCTATATAGACTTTGAGTTTAATGATTTTTAAAAATTAAAAAATAACACAAAGACGAATTAGGATTTTTAAAATTTGGTGATTTTCAATTTATAATCTTTTTTGGAAACTTTGCTGTATTTAATGAAATTTTTTGAAAAAAAAAAGCTTGATATTAAGTTTTAAATTCATTCATGTAAACTTTTCAGTTCGAGTGAAAGGATCAGACAATTTTTTCAAAAGCCGGATTGTCAAATATTTAAAAAAAAAGACTAAATCCTCATTTTAAAATGATAAAAAAACGGAAAACCGAAGAAAATATTTTTTTCTATTCATTTATGACTAATGGATTTAAAGAATAGATCAATACCTAAATGCTTCATTTAAATAATTACAAATATGGATGACAGAATTTCCGCTGAGAAAAAAAAATTAAAAACGCCTTTTGTTAGGCGAAAAATTCCGAAAAAAAACCTTTAATTTGAATTGATTGGATCTTTTTAATTAGGGTGCTAGTTGCTTTCCGGATATTTAATTTTAAATAAATGAATTATTATTCAATTAGTTAATTTTCAAAACACTTTCCGCTTTTTTTTTTAATATTTCAAAAATTTACTTAACCATTTTTATATAAAATCTTTACAAAAAAGCTCAGTTAAGATAAACAGACATTTTTTTTCTAGCCTTATTTAGACTTTTCACGTAAAAAACTAATAAAAATGATTCCTATCTTATCTTGGTCTAATATTATTCGTTTAAATGTTTTTTTAACATTGACTATATTAATTAGTGTTAACTGTTTACCAAATGAACACAATAAACTGGTAGATGATTCAAGAGCAAAAGAACTAACTGGTCAAAATCAAATTATTTCAAATTTAGAAGAAAAAATTTTGGAAATGGACAAAATATACGAGTTATTAAGATTTCTTAAGCTTTTAACAGAGAACAAGATAAACAAGGATGATTATTTAAATAATTTTAATCCAGATTTTTCATTTGAAAATTCACGACCTAAAAGAAAAATGAGTAATGGATTCTTAAGGTAAAGATTTATTTTTTATTTTTTTTTGTAAATTCAAGGAATAATTTAATTACTTTTTTTAAAGAAAATTCAAACGAGACTGTCACTTAGGATTGGGTATGGGTTATTTATGTCATGCATATTCAATTACAAAATTTGCTCAACATCAAAAATTACTTTCTGATCCAAAAGGACCAGGCAAGCGATAATTTTGATTCAAAACTATTTCAAATGATCAAATTATCAAAACGACCAGAATGTTTAATTTTAAAAGAAATTTTTTTACTAGATGTATATTTTTTTATGATTTAAAGATAAAAAAACATCAAATTTTTTTAAGTAATCAAATACATGATTTGAATTTTTATCTTCTTTATTTTTTGAAAAAAAAAATCGCCCGATAAGGGGCTCGAACCCTTGGCCTTGAGATTAAAAGTCTCACGCTCTACCGACTGAGCTAACCGGGCCTCAATTAAACATTACAAAATTTCAATATGCTATTAGAATCTAGAAGAATTATAGTATCCATGACATAACTTTCATATATAATTTTATGGCTTCTGAGCAAAAAGCTACGGTTGGAATAAAATAACCTTGTTTAAATTTATAGCATTTTAATAGCTCATAATCTTAATTTTTTTAAAATAGATTGGTTTTACCGTTTTCATTTTAAGCAATACTTTAGTTTACTCGAAGATGAAGACCAAAAAATTTTAATCGATAGAAAAGTTACGACCCAGATAAAAAATACATTTTATATTTATTCAGTTCAGATTCGTCTTTAATATTATAATGCAAATACCAAGCTTGAAATTTAATTTTGGAGATTTTTCTTGTTTTTCAGATTTCATGTAATTTTTAAGTTTTGTCTCAGCGCTTTTTCAAAAATGTAGAAAATTAATAATTCATCAAATAGAATGAAAGTCCAAAAAAGTAAAAAAACTATGTTTTCACTATTATTTTTGATTTTTAATACTCAAATTCAGTATGATTGATCTAGGATCTTCATTATAATTCTCGATAAAATTCAGTATCATTAGTTTTTTTAAGAAATTTCGTGATCAGGTGGTTAGAATTTTGACTAGACCCGATATCACTATTTTGCTGTAATGATAACAATATTATCTTTATTGTTAGTTATCTATGTAAGATCTTTTTTTAAAAGACTACAATAGATGGCCACTTTTTTTGGTGGTCATCTTTGAGTGATAATATCTCTATCTTAAACAAAAATCCGGTCAGACATAAATTATTTTCGACAAAATTTGAGATTATAAGATTTAATATATAAAACTAAGGTTTTCCTTTAAATGAAAAATCCTTAAAAATGTCCTTACCTCGTTTATTCAACTCGTTATTATTATTAATTTTATTTTTATTTTTTTTTTACTCGAGTTTTGTACAAATTTTGTTCATTTTCTATTTGCTGAAAGAAGGACGTTCTACCTTCAAGCAGCTGACCTTAGGTCATTTTGATTAAATAAATAAATAAATAAATAAAAATCCTTAAAAATGTCCTTACCATAGGAAAAATTATATTTTGATAACACAGATCACATATTGATTGATCGAAATCTTATTCAGTCCTTTTATTTGTACTATATTTTTGTTTTTTAGTTAAGTTAATGAAATGAGAAGTAATGTAATCAACAAGGAATAAGCTTTCCGAAGTTGTTTTAGTTAAAATCAAACACGAAAGACACTTTTTCCTACTATTTTTTTTAAAGCCAACATTAAAACCTTGCATAATTTCAAATAAATTTAAGTTCAAAAAAAATATAATAAATTTATTTTCACTTTATTATATGCTTGAAAATTTTTGAAACTTTATTTTATTGACTTGAAACAATAAAAAAATAAAAAATATTTGAAATAATAAAATTCATATAAAATAGATCTAATAATTTTTTCAATAATATGAAAAAATAGACATAGAAAAAATAAAAAATTTATGATTCATAGTTTAGTTTATTATAATGTTGGATGCTAATAACCACGTAAACCAATCAACAGATCCAGGACAAAGTCCCAAATCTCCAAAGCCAAAATTTTACAAAATTAAAAATGAACTCGAAAATTACGATCTACTCTATCTGATACATAATGAAATACCAACCGGAATCTTCGATATATACATGGATTTTTTACCATCAACTATTAAAAAAATTTATTTATTTGTTTTTAATTCGAGTAAAGTCATTCGTCAGATTTTAGTCTATTTTCTATTTTACCACTCGATTTGGTGGACAAATAATTCAATATCCAATAATTTAGCCATCAATTACTCCGTAATAAATCCCTATTTATTCTTAATAATACTCTATTTTAATTATTATGAATTTTTAATTAATCAATTGATACTTCGGTATCTTATATTTAACACTTTTAAATTCCTACATTTGTTCAACTTAAACCGCTTGAGAATTATTCTAAATCAAATTGAAACATTTTTATATGTTTCAATATTGATGCTTATTTTTTTATTTCTTCAATTTTATTTAAATTTTTCTTTTAAATTCTCTTGCTTTTTTGTAGGACCACACTTATTTTTCATGTTGTATAATCATTTCGATATAAATGTGACATTAATGAATTATAGTTTATTCACTAATGAATTAAGTAAACCAATGGTACAAACATATGTCAAAGAAATAGATTCTAAAATTAAAAATTCAAAGTTGACTTACACGGACTGTTCGAATATATCAGCTGATTTATATCTCAAGAATAATTTAAATTTAACGAGTATATTGAATACAAATAAGAGCATGTTAGGTGTTAACAATCAAGATTGTAAAATTTTAAAAAGTAATAAGAATAAACCTAAATCAAAATATTTAAATATTTTGTTTAAGTTCGGCAATATTTTTCAAAAAATTTTAAAATTTCCTCTTAAATTATTTAATTTAAATTTAAGTAAAATAGCTGAGTTTATTTTATCGATACCTAAAACAAGTCGTATTAAGATTGTCAAGAGAAATTCATTTAATTTAAATCATAATAACTTAAATTCCACGTCTGCTAGTATTATAAGCCTTAATAATTTTGTGTTGAATACCAATCTTATAAATTTGACTAATTTAAATTACATTCAACACAAGTGTCAGAAAGACGCTGTTAATCTGAGAGAAGAAACTGAATTATTTAGATTCGAATTTAATTTAAGATTTAAAGAATGCTTTCTCAGGTCTTTCGAATCTATTTTTTTCACATTTATTCTAAGTCGAATATGTGTACCAGAATTTATAAATGTTAGAAATCAAGAGTTTTTAGTCTATTTAACATCAACTATTTTTTGTACATTTATTTCGTATTTTACTTATTACATTCCCATGTCGTTTTTAATATCGTTAAGTCGAAACGCAGAGCATTTGGGTCGATGGATTTGTGAAGACAATAATGAGACAGATACGTCAAAAGCATCAAATTTTTCATTTTCAAGATCGAATATTTCGAATATGCCATTTACACCGGGAAAATGGTCCAATTCGAAATTATATTTTGAAAATGATAGAGTTTCACATTTGGGTAAAGTATACCGAGTGGTTACAAAGTTTTGTTCAGCTATTCCAGGCAACAAAAAACAAAAATTTTTTTACAAATTATTCCATAACACGTTCAGAATTGTTTTTGTGTTGTTTCTATTTAAATTGTTGAATATTGGATTATTGTGTTATTTGGTAGTGCTAAATAGACGATGGTATGCAATACTGATAAACATTTTTGAGATTTTAATCAATTCGCACACAATTTTTATTGTTTTTAGAGATTTTTTTCTTTTATATTTTAAACAAAAATATTTTGCTCAATCTGTTGATCTTTATTTTAAAGATACTAGTTATGTTAATAAAAAAATTAACTAAATAAAAATTTTGATATTCTTTTTATCTTTATATTTTTTTAAAACTAATTCGAAAAATTAAAGAATCTAATTTGAAAAATCTTAAGCTAAAATTTTAATTTGCAAACTAGATGTCATAAATTAATAAATAATAAATAATGTGCTTTCATTGTGGTCTTTCCTATTAATTTGATGTGTCTGGAAACGCGTAAATCTAAGCAGCCTATGTAAGACACAATCTTAAAAACCCTAGCTGTGAATTTTTTAGATCGGGCTTTTTTACCATTTAAACCTGACTCTTTCTAAAGATGTTTAAAATGACTGTACCGTAAATTCTAAAATAGCAAAAGATTTAATCAAGGGACAAGTTAATTCAAAGATTCTTTCAAAAATAAAGATATTTCAAAAGTTGCATGGCATAAAGCAAAATCTTTAAAAATAAGGCTTTAAACAAACGTATAAGATTTCAAAAGATTCAGATTTACAGAAAATATTTTATCAAAGAAAACATAAAAGCGGCAACCTTTATTGAACACCCGTTATTATTCTCAGACTATTATTCACCAAAAAGTTTTTCACCATAAATTTTTTACAGACTATTTTTCTCAATAAAAGTAGATTCCCCAATATGAGTAAAAATTTATTTTATTAATACAACAGTTATAACGAGCTTGATCGTTACCTTACCAAATCAAAATGGTACAAAATCAAAATTTCGAATATGAAAGCCAACAAATTACTATTAAATTTTTGTTTTCTTATCTCTTTATCACGATCAAACCTACGAAATATAGGTATTTAATAATGAAAAGATACGGTTGGCCTTTCCTTTTTAAAAATATTAGAATTTGTTTAGTTTAAACCCTGTTAGTTTGCTACTAAAATCTTTTATTATGATAAGATTCACTTGAAAATATTAAATATTTTCTCATAATATAAAAAAGATATATTATGAAAAAAAAATTTAAATAAGGAACTAAAGAGCTAGTAAGGTAACAAAATTTAATCTGTTTCCCAAGTTCCTTCGAATACATTTCAAATTGATACAAAAGGAAGTGCTAGTTCAACTTTAAATATAGTAAATCGATTTTTTTCATAGACTTGAAGGATTTTGAACAGTATTTTTCAACGTCATTTCAATTTTAATTCAATTGGTTTAAGACAAAATATTTTAAAGGAGGGATGAGTAAAATCGAACGATCTAAAATTAAATAATGTAGTTTTAAAGCTTTTTAAGACTCAAGTTCTAAGCAAATTTATTCAACATAACTTTTTTTGATTTTCATAATTAGAATTTCACCTTTTCTTATCATTTTAAAATATAAAAATAATTTTTTTTTGCTAAATAATTACTGTAGATAATTTGGGTATTTAGAAGAGAATGCAAGTCGAAAGATATTTGGAAAAAATAAAATGTGAGAAATTCACAGGGGTGAGTTTGGAAAATTTGAAACAATTACAAAAAAATCATCTGATTGAAATCCCATTCGAAAACTTGGACATGCACATGAAAAAACCTATTTTATTCTCATTGGAAGATACGTATGATAGAATAATAAATAAATCACGAGGAGGTTATTGTGTTCAATTAAACTCACTATTTGGATGGTTGTTGACAAAACTTGGCTACCATGTCTCATATTTACCTTGTTACATTTATAACATAACTACTAAACGGTATTCGAATCTTCCGATTCATATTATCCTTATGGTCAAATTAGATGAAAAATTGTACTATGTAGATGTTGGTACAACTAGAATTATTGCTGAGCCTATTGAATTGCTAATCGATCATGTTGAAAAAAAGACTCATGGCTTCTATCGATTTAGTTTAGATGGTGAAATCTACACGCTTGATAGAAAGGGTAATAATTCTAATGCTGAATGGATACCTCAACTAAAATTTATTCTCGAACCAAAGGAGTTGGGTTTTTTTAAAGAAATGAATGATTATGTTCAAACCGAAGAGCATCCTATACTTTTTCATCGAAGTACTGTTGTAATTCGTTTTGAAAATGGTATTCGATTCTTAATTGGGAATAGATATACAGAAATTTTATTGGGAGCAAATTGCGAGGAGACTCGCAAAGATGAAGTATTAAGTGATGAGCAAGTACGAAATTATTTAAAGGATAAGTTTAATTTAGAAATTGATGATTCGTTTGTACCAGTTGATACGATAAATTCATATTTTGAATCATTAAAGAAATAAGTGACTACTACTTATTTAATTTTCTCTTAATTAATATTAATTATAGATAAAAAATTAATAATTAATTTTTTTCAGTTTCTAGGCTACCGTTCTTAAACCTTTATACATTTTCCAAATGAAATTTTATTGGATTGCTTTTTTTTTGTTTCTCGAAATTTCGATTTTATTACCATTTAACTTTTAATAAAATGGTTGAACCACTTCTGTTTTTTAATACGCTTTACGATACAATCTTGTTTTTCTCCGTTAAAATTCTCCGAATTCATATTCGTTTTTTTCGGGATGTTCAACTCAATGTTTTTATCATTAGGAAAAAAGTCTCCTTTTAGATATTTTCAATAGGTTTAGAGTTTTTTATTGATTTATTATACGCAAGATTTTTGCTCTATTTGGATAACAGTAATTTTATTACTAATAAGATTTATTAATAGTAGACTAAAAGTGTTACAAAATTTAAAACTTTACGAATTTTTTATAATTTTTTATAAGTTTATTTTTTTAAAAAAAAATAAAACACTAAAATAAAATTAACTAGAAATAATTTTATTTAAAAATTAAATTTTTACCTATGTAGAAATTTACAATTATATTATAAATTATTAGAATTTAAAAGAGCTAATTTTGTTTATAGGGATAAGATCCCTCGAGTTCGTACTCGAAAATAATTTTATTTTTAAATTTAGCCATTTCTAGCTCTTTAATACTCTGTCTACCCCCACCGATTTTAATTAAAACACTTATATAGTCGATGAATGCTTCACTTTCATCTCCCCATTTATTTCCAACAATAACTACCTCTTCACATTGGAAACAATCATAATTTTTTGCTCGCTTACATGCTATTCCAACTGTTTTCCATCCACGTTTAGCCGCTTCTTGATATGCTAAGGCTGGAATTCCAATATTCGTATAACCTGACACAATCGCTATATTTGAACCAAACTGTTTTTCTAATTCATCAAAAGCTTTTTTCACTAAATTAGCTCCCTTTAACTTGTCGAATTTTGTGGCAGAATAACCAACCACACCAACATTAATAGTTGATGTTGCCATTTTTGCGTTTTAAAAATTAAATTTAATTTGGATATCTTCGAAGAAAAAGAAGTTTTAATTGTTAAATCTAAAATATTTGTAGGAAATCACGTTTTTTTTTTAATTTCGTAAGCAAAATAGCAATTAAACAAATTCAGATTTTCAAATAAAGTTTCATAACTAATAATTTCACAACTTAATTTTTTTTTCGATAGAACTTTAAGAAATTCTTTTATAATTTTATTTTTGGATTGGTTAGAGACAAGCAAAATTCAAAATGGGTTGAAAATTTTTGATTGAAAAATATTAAATTATTAATTAAATTCAAAACTTTTGATAACTTATACCTTTTTCTTTTTTAAAAATAAACTAATACTATATAAGTTTATTTTTAAGAAATCCGATGTATAAAATACATGATATATTTGATACATCAGAATTCGAAAGATTTAGATTTGGGACATGTAACTCGCATTTACTATTCGATTAAAAATAAACAAATTAATTGTGAATTTTAGGATGCTCTATCGGCATCGAAAATTTATTTCATACAAGAAAAAAAAGAAGCTGCAAAAAACAATTTAATTCTGAATTCAATTACTGCTTCGATCAAATAAAAATAAACACTGAACAGAAAATTATTGAAAACATTCAGCATAATTTTGACTTGATTGCAAAAGTTACAGACAATAATAGCTTAGACATCGAGTAAAGAAATGATAACTTAATTGCTTACGGCAGATTTTGAACGACTCAAAAACGTCATTACGCATAACGCAAATGCCATAACCCAAATGAAAAAAAATAAAAAGTTGATCTTAAATTAATTTAATTATTTTAAGAAATATTCTTTTAAATGTTCGTGACCCAAAAAACTGACTCGAGCATTAGGTAAAATAAAGTGCAGTATGTTAACCATAATTTTTAGCAACCGTCTCATTAAGGAGCGAAACGAATTTAATCCAGCTGCCGAGTTATTAAATATATTTTTTTGTGGATTTTTTTATAATATGAATAGATATTATATAAAAAAGAGGAAGTTTACAATATCTGGCAATTGAAGAGTAAATAAAAAAAGAGCGATAGAAAATCATAACTCTAAAAAAAAATTTTGAAATTTGTTGAAATAGGAAACGACTTAGAAATAAAAAGTAAAAAAAATATTTAAAAAAGAAAGTTAAACCTCCTAAATGGTCTTGTTGATAATTAAATACAAGATTTTAAAAAATTTTGTTGGCATTTAGAATAAAATGCATAAGCGCTAGATTACTTTTTAGAATCAAACTTTAAATTCCATTTTGAATTTGTAAAATATTTAAAACAAGAAAATTTCCAAAAATGTTATTGAAATCTAATTCAGTTTGGTAAAATTTTTAATAATCCGTAAAAATTATTTAAAAATAATAATTTGGATAAATTTTATTTAGCTTGATTTTTATTCTAGCAGTCTTTTACTGTTTTCCAAATAAATTGAATGCTTTTATCAGTACAAAACCCCTCAAGAAATTTCAACTAATAAATAATTACAAAATTGGAGATCCTGAATTATTCAATAAATTCGTAGTTTTATTTAATTTACCAAAAGCTAGCGATTTTTCATCAGAAGTAGCTGAAGAATTTTTAAGAAATTTAGATTACGATGTTAGAATTCCTCTTTTCGAAGAAAGCAAAGTTATAAAGTTAAATAAAAAATCAAAAAACTTGTTGAGGTAATTTACAATTAAGAAAAAGAAAGCCAAAAGCTAATTTTTATTGTTTAAGAGAATTCAAACGTGGATGTCGAATAGTTCTAGGAATGAGCTACCGTTGCAATGCATATTCAGTCAAAAATATTGCTCAATATTTACTTTATAATCCTAGGGGACCAGGAAAACGGTAAAAAAATCATTAGAAATGATCGACAAAAATTAAATTGTCAAATTAACTTTTTTTTTAATTCTTTTTGTAATAAAAATTTTGAGTTTTATCTAGATTTACTTTCTTAAAAATAAATGCTCTGGTTTTCTTAAGAAGCGCTTTAAAAAATTTCCAATTCCATTTTAATCGTTTCTTTACTTTAAAGAAACGATTAAAGTTTATTTTAATTTTTGAGCCTTTAAAACTCAAAACTGATCATATGATTGACTTACAGTGTTTGCAAATAAATCATGTTTCATCATGAAACTTTTTTCGCAATTTAGCATTCATGATATGTTAAAAAGTTGCGAAGACTTTTATTGTAAGAGATTCTTAAAGGGTCAAATTAAAATTGATTTATGCATTAGAGCATTAATAATTTTTTAGAGAATTTAATTTTAATAGCTCAAACTGAATTGGTGTTACATAGCAATTGGTTACGATTTGGAAATTGTTACTAGATACTTAATTAAAGAAACTGTCTCTAAACTAAAAATTACAACAGATAAGAGTAAAGGTTAATTCAATTTCAATGAAAAAAGCAATTCTATATGCTTCAAGCTCAATTGAATTTAAATAGACTAATACTAAAGTTAATTAACTGATGTTTTATCTATCAAATACCGACCGGAATATCAAATACGGTATTTTTAAAAATATATTTTAAATATTCATCATGGGAACTAATTGCAAACTTTGTTTAATTTTTAGTTTAGTGACAGTTTCTTTAATTAAGTATCTAGCAACAATTTCAATAGGAACAGTTTGATGGTAACAAATTATTATTCGTGACAAATTGAAGTAAATCGAATTGGTACGCTTTAGATACACAGATATGAAAAATTGGATTATATCAAAGTTAAATTACTTTGTGGTCATGTTTTTTCTATGTTTTTATTATAAAGACATAATAACTTTTTTTAGATCAATTCGACAATTTTTTTTTAGCTTTTAATCAACTTTTTCAGATTTAACTTAGTTTTAGGTTGATTTAAATTTTAAAAAATAATATAATATTTAAATATAGAAAAAAAAATTGAAACTTTTTAATTTAAAAATGAAATTCTTGCATATTTTCGTCTTTTTTATTTTTAAATTTTCGAGTTTATTAGCTTTAGAAAATAAATCTAAAACTATTTTCTCTGGAAAAATTGTAGAAGGTCATAAATCAAGCATAGAATCTAGTCTAAATGATTCAAGTAGAATTATAAACGGACAAATAGCCCCACCAAGATCATTTCCTTTCATCGTTTCATTAGGCTTCATGACTTTGAGCGGCTATCAACATAGTTGTGGAGGATCCATAGTATCAGATCAACATATAATTACAGCCGCTCAATGCGTTAATAGTTTAGGAAATGCTTACAAATATGAAGATTACTTTAGGAGAAATAGAAGATTCTTAGTAGCCGTTGCAGGTAGCAACACAATTAATGGATATGATTATTTTAGTGTATTTAATGAAACAAACATATTTTTAATTCGCACGGTTTCTTCTAATCCTGACTATAAAAATAAAACAAGCCCAGAAGATGTTGCTGTTTTAACTACTGACAAAAAAATTATATTTAATGCTTATATTGATCAAATTAAGCTACCTGAATCTACTGACCCATCGGTTATTTTCGGTAAAAGACTAACTGCTCTTGGATGGTAAACCGATCACAATACTTTTAACAATATTTAATTTTTAAATAATATTTATTTCAAGGGGAAAAACAGCATCTGATAAATTCTCAAATGAACTAATAACTACAGACTTAACTGTTACAAATGGAAATCAAAAAAATAAATGCGAAGGATTAGATAAAATGGATTATTGTATGGAAGATTTGACAAAAAAAGATTCAAATATTTGTTTTGGAGACTTTGGTGGTCCCTTGATAAGGTTCGAAAACTATGAATGGTTTCTTTATGGTATAGCTAGTTTTGTATTTACTGATCCGAATGGAAAGTGTTTGAATGAATATCCAAGTTTTTTTGCCATGGTACCAGTTTTAAAGAGTTGGATTCTTGATCAAATGAGTTAAAACTCTTTAATAAGATTAATTCAAAACAAAACTTTTTTTTTAATTCTTTTGTTTATTCTTCAATTTCTGATTACATGTAATAAAAGGTTATTATTTAACTGCTGAAGCGAAATGCCCGGCACAAAAAGAATATTTAGTAAAAAAAATACAAATGGTCAAATAAATGAAAATTTTAATTTTATCATTATTTACTTTAATTTTCGATTTTTTACAGAATTTTACTGTAAAATTGTCAAGTTATAATTTTCTAATATGTTAGAAAAAAAGGACGGAGTTAAATAAAAAACGAAAGAATCCAGCAAATTTATTTTATTAAAACATTTTAGCTTGCTATTCTAGTCATGCCAAACAAGTAAAATTAATTGTTGCCATTTAACTAAAAAATATTTTAAACTTTTTATGTTCGTAGCGTTGCATCATCATTTTAACACAAAATTCGGTCTTATCCGTATTTATGGGAGCTTACTGTAAATTACGTAAAATATGTTGACCTGATCGGATAATTGCAGCGATGTATGTTAAAAAATCAATATTTCAAACAATAGTTTATTAAATCATTTTTGTAAATTAAAAAAATGCCAGAATCTATTTTAAACCATTTAAACTTTAAATTATAAAATTGAAAGATGAGGCAGAGATCGAACGAAATCTGTAACAATTTGATTTCTTCTTTGAAAAAACGGACAGCAGGAATATCTTTAAAAAAATGAAAAACAAATTGATTCTGAATTTTTGTGACATACTTTATACTCGCGACCAATCTTGATAGTATCACAATATCGAACTAAAACGTATCCAATCTGTAGCCGTCCTAGTACATATTTTTTTATTCAAATGAGTTTTTATTTTTCTGATCGGTGTCGTCTAGTTTCTTTTTTCTTAAAATTATCTAAATAAACCAAAAATCTTTTTGAATATCTATTCAAGTTTTCTGCTTAGAAGGAAGTCTTTACTAAAAAACAATCGTCTCAAGATTTAAAAATTTGATTAAAATGCTTTAACAGAGATCTAAAGCACAAATAAATTCAATATATAGATCAAACACATTTGATTCTGAGCTCATACTGATTTAATCGAATTATGTAATCGTATTATTATATGTTTTTTTTTTAAGTTTACTAAACCAGAGAGATTATTTCAACTTGAGACAAAAATATACATGGAATATTCTCATCACTATATTTTCCTGTCTTTTGAAATCGGTAAGAAAAAAAAAGTTAAAAATAAAGAAAACAATCGATTAAAAAGTTAGACTGATTAAAGCATTCAAAATTATGTTGTATAAGTGGGTTTACAGTTAATTGATTTTGAGTGATATTTTTATTTTTCAAGTAGTTTTAAAATTTAATTTGATTTTATTTTAGACTGCCAACAATAACGCCTAAAATAGAATAAATAATTAAAGAGCTTAATTTAGCAAATAAAATAAAAATAAACCCTTTGGGTAATCACATTTAGAGCAACGATAATTTTCATATCCTACTGGACATCTGATTTAATATAATGAGAAAAAGATGATAATTTAAAAAAAAAAAGATGTGGTTTATTCATTATTAAATTATTTGAAGCGTGAATAAAATTTAAATTATAGAAATTCCTTGGTGGTATGTAATAGTTATTTCTTATTTAAATTTTTTTGAAATTAAATTTATTAGTCCGAAAAAATTTTGATTTACTTAAGAAAATTACCAGATTCCTTTTTTTTAAGAGGCAAACTTTCATAACTAGTTAACATTTAGATAAATTTTGATGTTAAATTAACAAAATAAGCTGACTCTAACTCCTATTCAATTTAAGTTTTGAAATTTGAATTAAAATTTTGAAAACTTTTTAACATTTTAAAAAAATAAATTTCTAAATACAATTCATTTTTACTTTAGTTCTTCTATCGGTCTCTTGAGTGATAAATTGGAAATAATTTTTACCGTAATCTCTTGACCAGTATTCTACGCTTTAATACCATCGAAACCATGCTTTAACAATTAATTAATAAAATCGAAAAAAAAATATTGTTCTATTATAAAAATGGAATTAACTCTAATAGTAAAATTGATAAAAAATGCGATTTAGACAGCTTTTTTTAAAAAATTAACCCAAAAATTGACCAAAAAGCCAAAAAAAAATTTTTTTAATTTTATTTTCGTTAGAAGTCTATCTCTTCCGATCTATTTTTTATCAAGTTGCTATATTTAGCTTTTAGTTCCAATAAATTTCTTTCATTAGTACAAAATTAACATTAACGCATCGGAATCTGAATTAAGCTTTTGCCTTCTTTTGATCCCACATAGCTTCATTAAATAAAAAAGAAGAAAAATGAATCTCTTTAGGATTAATATGATTGACAACTAGGGTTGAGAAATAGGCTCTATTGAAACGAGGCAATCTAAATTTAATCATCTACCGCAGAGTTTCTATGAAGGATCTTTGGAAATGTCCTCCCAAAAAATTTTTCAGTCTTTTTTGATCGCGGAATCGATAAAATAAATGGGTTCAAAAATGACTACCTTAAAAAAATCACATATAGATTCAACAGAAATAAAATTCTAAAATTTTTTTGTTTCACTTTAACCTAATACATTTTGGAAATAAATAAAGCGAATTTTGCGATTCAAAAATTTAAAATTTAATTTTTTTTTACTGTTTAAAATAAATTTATTTAAAAAATATTTTTTTACAATTGAAAATAAAAATAACAATTAAAATATTTTAAAGTCTTTTAAGTTTGACGTGTCCTCGGTCGTGTTTTATTTGTACAATTAGTAAGTTCTTAACCAAAAAAAAAAATCTTCATTTCACAAATAAATAAATTTAATTAAATTTCAAAATAAACTAAATTCATTAAAAATTATTTTCCAAAAAATTTCTACTAATTTTTAATTGCAAAAATACTGAATTATTTTCTTTTTACATTTTTTACATTTTACTGAACAACACCATTGAAATTGACAATCACAATCTTCTTCTATTTCAACCATTTTACTATAATAACCCCGGCCACAACACAAATGATCACATGTTTGAAGCGTTGCATCATCTTCATTATCATTTAGTGTTGAATTATTCGTATAAAAATTTTGAAACAAAACAGTCTTTTTTTCTTGAGATTTTTTCACAATTTTACACATTCTACCACTTGTACCCAATGTGCTAAATTTTGGGTCTTGTCGACAAAAATTTGGTGATTTGTCAATAAAAATCAATTCGTCTTTCAAATCTTGTCTTTTATTTAATCCTAAATTGACAGAACGACGTGATACTAACATTTTCAATTTTTGTACTCGGTTTTTAACTTCAACATCGCGAATTTGAGCTGCTAAATTGTATCTCTTAATTAACTCATTTCCAATAACGCGAAATTCTGGCATTACTTTCCAACAAACTTTGACACTACATGATCCAGAAACTCCGTGGCATTTGCAGATTTGTTTCATATTTTTTAAAATTATCTTTAAAAATTTTTTAAATTTAGTTTGAAAATTTTCTAAAATTTTGTTAATAATTTTGAAACTTACTCTACGACCAACTTCATTGTTATGCAAATTCATAAGCTTATATTCTTTATTGGCATAAACATTTTCACTTTGATCATCAGAGACTCGTATGGGCCTCGATGAACCACTTAACTCCTTAGCATCTACAAAATGTTTACTTAATCTATGTCCATATAAAACGTTATCAGAACATCCACCCCATGCATATGGACCAATATTATGGTTCAATTTAGCCTCTGGTGTATTTTGATCGGTACTTTGAATTTTTTTACTGCAACTACAGCCACTGAGTTCACCTTTAGAACAAGATTTAGTTATTTCATACATAGCTGCTGCTGAATTTATAGCGTAAATAAAAGCTGTCTCGCGACTTCCTTAAGAAATAATAAAATTAGAAAAATAAAATTTTAAAATATTTTTTTTTCCAATTGACTTACTTGTTTCGATAAGTCTACCAAAAACGTTAACTTTGTTAAAAATAGTACAATTCCATCTTTTGAATTTAAATTGATATTGACACTCGTCAATGGCCAATTTGGCACCGCGAGCAATGACCTCAATAATTTTGTCATTTTTAAAGCATAGTCGTCTTTGAACAGGCGAGTTAAGCACTCGTAAACTTTTGCAATATCGTTTTAAACCGCTTACAAATTTCGGTTTATTTATGTCAAATAAATTCTGGTTGGGTTTTACAGCTAGATTTTTATTATCGGCTGTTGTCAATTGTTTTTTAGAGCTTGTATCAATTTGTAATCCAAGATACCTAACAACATAAAAAAAAGTAAATAAATAAAATTTTTCAAATGTAAAGCCTTAAGCTAAAATTTTTGTTAAAAACCAGAATGTTTTTATTTAAATCTGTCATAATCCTTTATAAGTTTTCTTTTTTTTCAAGTTTTTTTTTCTCCTTTTTTTTTTGTTTTGTAAACATTATCAAAACAATTTTCTAATCTGTTATGTAACCAATTTTTTCTTTCAATATTTGTGATAAAATGTTTAATCAAGTGCTTAGTGCTCAATTAGAAAGGCTTAAGGGCTTATAGACACCCATTTATTTGAAGAACTAACTTAAAGCAATCAAATAAACTTGGAAGCATTTGTTTAATTTCAAATTTGTTTTCCAAATATTAAACCAAGTTCAAAAATTAAATTTTATTTTAAATGACACAAACTGAGATTTTACTTTTCAGAAAATTATAAACTTGAAAAAAAAATATATCTTAAAAAATGAAAATCTTGCTTTAATTGGGTCATTCACCCAAAACTTAAATAAAAACTTTTAGAAATCCAAGTGAAAGCTGGATACTTCATGTTTATCGAATAAAAAATAACTTACCACCAATATGCATTTGTCAATTGGAAAAATAATTGCATTTGAAATAGTAGAATTTGAATGTTCATCATAAAATTATATAATTCTAAAATTGAAAAAAAAAAAGGTTGAGTATTCTTTTAAACCGGTATGGATAAAAATTATATTTGATGACACTAAACCTCAATTTTATGTTGAGATTTAAAAATTTTGGTCTTAACTAGTTAAAGAAAAAAAAAGCGCAAAAAAAGAATGCCAACAAATTAAAAATCTTGAGCTCTGATTTAAAAAAAATAATTTTAATTAGTTAATTGAAGAAATATTTAGTTAAAAATATAAAATTTTTATACAAGGAAATATTTTTGCGAAATACTCAGTACCTCCTTTTTTCGAATGACCAATGGAAATTATTTTTAAAAAAATTTACAGGTATTATCGAATTGAATAAATTCGATTGGATTTCAATTCAGACCAATTAAATTTTATACAATTAGTCAAGCTTGAAATATTTACAAGGAACTTATTTTTACGATACAAAAAAATAAAAAAAGAGAAAAAGATTAACAATTTTTCTAATGGCTTTACGGTCAATGAAGCCGTGTGTCGTTTTACTATTGTCGTAAATTAATTTTGTCTCCAGGACTTAAATGTCGTCTAAGTGGATAAAAACTCCAGCTTATTTATTTCTTTTTTTTTTTTTGTTTAGATACGGATTCGACTATATTAACTTACCTACTTGTTTCAAGCTAATTAGAAAATTAAATTGGTTTGAAAAATAAAAAGAATTTCCTTGATTTTTTTTGTTATTGTGAAAACTATGAGGTGGTTTATTGAAATAAAAGCAATACAATCGTCTTAGTCGACTTGTTTTCGACGGATAAATTTTTTTTTGAATGTTTTCTACGAGCTTAAATTTCAAGTAAAAAAAAATTCCAAGAATTTTTTATAAAAACAACAAATAAAAATTTTAATATTAGTTACCGTCGATTCAAGTCCATTTCGAAAGTCATTTTGTTTTTATTTCTCACTCAATCTCTCTTTATTTTATTTTAGTTAGCTTATTTTCATTTCGTACCTTTTTTCAAGATAAACTAATTAGTTTCCAATGAAATATTTTTTTATTTTGAAATTAAAAGCGTAAAAATAAAAATAGCGAACGAGCAACAAAAAAAAAAACAACAAATTTTGTGAAAATTACTTGAAATTTTAGAATTCTTTTTTATGAAAATCTTAAGTGAAAAATAAAAAAAAAGACTAAGAAAAAAAATATGTTTACTTTTATAATTAGGATAAAATTGAAAGTTTCATCAATAACAAGGAAACAAAAAACTAATAGTGGGTCAACGAGGCGTAACTAGATTCCATCTTTTCTTTATTTTTGTTTAAAGCAAAATTGACTACTACTCTATAAAAATTTGTCAAAAAAGGTTCAAATTTTTTTTTCAACTAATTAATTTTTTTTAAATTCTACAGTCATGAATAAAAAAGTTTAAAAAATATACCGAACTTGAAAAAAAAAATTCAGATTGCTTCTAGAATGGTACACTTGGTAAGTTTAAATTCAAAATTTAATAAGTCTTTTTCATAAATCAGATCGAATGTTCTGATCGTTACTAGTTCGACAGTCGCGATGCTTCTTGACAATTATCGGTTGCGACGAAAGATTTGAGATCGAAATAGTTTTTCTTTTATAAATTTTCTGTTTGCCATTAAAGATTGGCCTTATAAGTTGAATTAAGTCTAGTAGCTTTAAATCTTTGAATAATATCTAAATATTATGAATCTCAAATTTTTGAAAGAACGGTTGTACTCCGATGGGGGAAAAAATTTAGATTCTATTAGTATTTCTTTTTTTAAGTCCTTAAAAAATATCTTGATATTTACTTCGGAAATAACGCACATAGTGTAGGATCTCGACAAATTCTATTAATTTAAAAGAATGTGAGATTTAAAATTCTCTTTTATTACCAATACCTACAATTTAGGTATCGGATATTAATATATTCTAAATTTTATTAACTAGAAAAATATAAAAATGCTTTTCAATAATTTCAAATCGATTAAATAAACAAGTAGTTACTTTATAAAGCTTTAAGCTGAACAAAAAACATTTTAATCTGTGAAAGTTACCATGTTTCAGAAGATTCGGATTTTTTAAAAAATATTTTCAGATGGTATTTTTACAGGCATTAAATCGATAAAAATTAAAAACAAATAAGACTTTTCTTTAGGATTTATTTGACCATCTTAAAATTCATGCCTCATGTAACACAGATGATCATTTCACAAAATTCATCTTTGATAAAGGATTTCAAAGGTTCTAAGACGGCAAAAATATTAATTGAAAAAGATTATTTAAAAAAAAAGTTTATTTTGATAAAAAAAAATATTCGATTAAATCAGATTAATATTGAAAATATGTTGTTAATTTTATAGATATAAAAAAATAAATTTGAATTTTTTTTATAAAAAGCCGTTTAATTCATAAATCCCATTAGTTCATCAATTTGATGCTCTAAAGATTCCTTAAAAAAAAGACAAAAAATAAAAAAAATTGTTTTATTTTTTAAAAAGAAAATTTTTTTTTACTATTTCATTAGCGAGTTGTTGGATTTTTAGCTGAGCTAAATTCATGTTCATTGGTAAACCTTGATAAGTATCCAATTGAGCTCTAGCTTCTTGAAATTGTTTTTGAATTATTTTCATATTCTTCAAAAAATAAATATGGTAAAATTATTCGTATTTGATTTTTTCCGAGCTTACTTGAAAATCACTGAGAATTTTCTCATGGAAGAGATTTTTGTCAATGGTATCGTTATGATATTTCATTTCAGAAATTTCGGTTTTATATTTTTCCATTTTGCCTTTCATAAATTGAATTTTCATTTCAATTTCTTGTAAATTTTCTTTCTCTGTAGATATCTGAGATTCTAATGACTTTGAATCCCTAAATTGAGAAAATAACATTTAAACAATGATCTATGAAAAGGCGTTGTTCCAAGTCCAAAATACTTTAATAAAGTTTCGCGGAAGAGATTTAGTTGAAGAAGCTTTTCATTCAAGTCACTTGTCTCGTTAACCCTTTCGTTTAATTTAGCCTCTAAATCGAACTTTTTTGAAATCAATTCTCTCAACGAAATCGAAAAACTTTAACAAAT
Source organism: Brachionus calyciflorus (assembly GCA_002922825.1). Classification (NCBI taxonomy): domain Eukaryota; kingdom Metazoa; phylum Rotifera; class Eurotatoria; order Ploima; family Brachionidae; genus Brachionus; species Brachionus calyciflorus. Next base: position 423,880 of record NTPY01000824.1, read on the forward strand.
AATTAATTTTTTTAATTTGATTGTTTTTTTTGAGAAAATTAATTTACTTCGTTTCATTAACACTTTCTAATTTCAACTGCATGGCCATTGAAACAAGTGCGTTAAATGATTTGGAACATTTTTCCGATAAGAACAAATCATTTTTGGAGAATCCAAATAGTTTCAAAAGAGCCTGAGATTTTTCAGCTGATAAAAATAAATTAAAATAAAATTGAAAATTAATTTTTTGCACGGTATAATGAATCTACCTTCTTTAGCATAGTATGATGACCAATGTTTGTAATTTTTAAGCTCCAAATTTTCAATTTCTTCAGCTAGCTTTTTATTCATTTTTCAAAAACTTGAATAAAAAAAATTATTTAAATTTATTAAAACTATTTGAAATTTTTTATGCTGTATTGAAATTGGTCCTTAAAAAAATTGAATAATCCAAAAAAATAACATTCCTCAAATCGAATTGAATGATATAATTATATTTTAATGAACAAAAATATTATTGAAATCGACGTGGATCTAAAATTCTTCTATAAGAACCAAGATCCCATCAATCACCAAGTAAAACAAAAAATTGAACCTTCATCACCGATCCGTAGGACATAAAAATTATTTTTAATTAATAGTCTCTAAAGTCTCGATAGTACAAATTTTTGTCTTTTACTCAACTGGAAGATAAATCTTTGCTACAGATTCAATAAAAACCCTTTCAGTTCTACTGTTGATAAATTTTAAAGAGTATTTTGATAGGGAAGGCAAGCTGCCTTTCTATAGGAAAAATATTTATTTAATAATTTAATTTTTACTATTTTATCTTCAGTTAAGAATTAGACCAGAAATTGACGATAGCTCCAACAATTGCTAACTGTAACGAAAAAACTAAAAAGAACAAAACAGTGGTCAAACAGAAAAAATTTTTTTGCTTTTCCATTTAAAATACTCGAAAATCTTTTAAACTTATTTTACCTATTTACTTTATAAAGTTTGGTGAAAAATATGCATGATAATATCCAGAAAAAAAAATTTCTTGTGAAAATTTTATTTTGACTATTTTCCAATACAAAAATCTTTAAAAATAACATCCAAAATTTGCTCTGTACTAACATGACCAGTAATTGTACCTAACCATCGTACAGCAAGTCTTAACTCTTCAGCTGCCAAAACGAGATCTTCTTCTTTTTTTCTTTTAATCAAATAACTTTCTAAAGATTTAAGACACTTGGTTAGCATATCTCGATGACGTTGTTGGGTCAATGATGGGGACTCTGACATTCCATTAGAACATCTTTAAATATAAAAATCAAATTGATTTAAATTTTTTTTATCAAAAATGAATACAAAACTTATTTACAAATTAGAAACTTTTGATTTTAATTGATCCAACAATTCATCTATATCATTATTATTCTCATTAATACACGAAATTTTATTCAAAAAAATTTGTTCTCCATTAAAATTTAATTTTTCATTCAACTCAGACAACTGAGTTTGGTTCAATAAGTCCTTTTTATTTAATGAAATTATAATTTCTTTTCCATTTAGCCATTTTTGAAAATCAAAACTAGTATCTTCATTCCTCAAAGACTTAACATATGAACCGAATTTTTCCTCTAAATGGTCATTTAAAAAAATTACAAAACCTTTTTTCATTATTGAATCTAAATGCCGATTTACGTCAATGACTATTATTAATACATCCGACGATTCAATACTTAATGAAAAAAGCTTAGCATGAAGAAAAGAAAAATTTACTAAAAATTACTTGCTAAAAGCTCTTTTTACTCCTTCTATTTCGATCAAATCACTAGTTTCTCTCAAACCTGCAGTGTCTACTAAAACTATTGGATAACCTCCAATATTTAAAGCGCTTTCAATAATATCCCTTGTTGTACCTGGTATAGGTGAAACAATCGCCGTAGGTCGTTTACCTTATTTAATTAAGAAATTTTTTATCTTGAAACTTGAAAATTTATAGAAAAAAAGAATATACATATTGCATTTAGTAAGCTTGATTTTCCAGCATTTGGTTGTCCTATAATAGCGACTCGAACGCCATTTCTTAAGCGTTCTCCTCTTCTATTATCATTTAAATGATTTTGAATAGATTTGATTAAATTATTGACCATAACTTCAACTACATCCAAGACGTCATCTTCAACGTTTTCTTCTTCATTAAAATCAATGTAAGCTTCGACGTTCGCTAGACATTTAATAATACTTGAACGCCATTCTTTGTATATCTTGCTTAAATTACCTTCCATTTGTGATAGCGCTTGTTTGCGTTGCATTTCTGTTTCTGCATTAACTAAATCAGCTAAGCCTTCAATTTCGACAAGATCCATTTGACCATTGACAAAAGCTCTTTAAAATAAAATGTCTATTTTCAGCATTATTAAAATTTTTTTTCCGAGATACCTTCGAGAGAATTCTCCAGGTTCAGCGTATCTAAAATCATCGAAAGTTGAAAGAGCATTTAATAAACTAGATACAACAGCCGGACCTCCATGAACATGAAATTCACAAACATCCTCGCCGGTAAAACTTTTTGGTTCTTTGAACCAAACAACTAAACTTTTATCAATTTTGTCATTAGATAAAGGATGATATAAATCTCTTAAGTACATTTTTCTTGGTGAGTATATATTCTGTGTTTTTTTAGTCAATTTAAGTAAAGCTTCTATTGTCGACTTACCACTTACTCGGATTACAGCTACGCCACATTTTTGATTGGATCCTGACGTTAAGGCATATATTGTCGAGGCATTTTGAGGTGAAAAAGTTTTAAAACTTTTATTCAAAGTAATAATGTTTGTTAGACTCAATTTTTTGAACAAACTCATATTGTTATCTTAAAGATTTTTTTTTAAATTTTATTTTTGAAAAATTAAAGAAACAACGAATCTGATTGCGAGAATAAAGAGAATAAAATGCCTGAGTTTTATGGAAAAGACACTAGCAAAATGGAAAAATCAATTACGAAAACACCCAGGTTTTGAATTGAAAAAAAGAAAAAAAAGCACATTATTTTGCAATTAGTGTGAGGGTTCGAACTTTTCTAAAAAAATTACTTTAATAAAATGTAAAACATTTTATTAAAATTTTCATTGAAAAGTTATGGAACTTAGTTCGAACTTTCCGAGTCGAACGCTCCATACTATTTGAAAAATTTGAAATTTTTCTGCATATCTTTTTGAAAACTAGCAAAAAAGAATATTCGTTGTACTTTCTTTTCATGTTTTTTCACTTAAAACAATTTTTACACATTAAATGACTTTCGAATTTAAGCTAAAGTTATCAAAGAGTTTGATGTTTTAAAATGTAAAAGAAAACACAAAAGTTTTCGATTCCGAGAATAGCTTTACGAGAATGGCAACACAGAACAAGTTTTTTTCCAAGAATATGATTTTTTTGAGGAAGAAATTTTGTATGTAATTTCCAAAATTTTTATTTCTTGAATAATGTCCGAATTTTTTTCAAGGTAATCGAGTAAATAAAAAACTCAGTTCTAATTCATAATACTGGATCTTAGAATTTTTATTAAAAAAAACACTTTTAGGCGTTTTGTTTTGATGAAAACGAAAACGGACACGTTACTAATTCAATTAAAATTCTGGTTTAAATCTTAGATAATATAATACTTTATTAGCCTCAATTTTTATCTCAATAACCAGATTTTTTGAGTTTGAGTACGCTGTTAGTTATTAGTTATTTATGATTATTTTCAAGGGCTAATATAGCTGGTACTACACAGGGAATAAATATTTTTATTTTTTTTTTCAGATAAACCTTGAGCAGTCGATACTATTCAACTCAAAAGAGGAAGAATAAAAACAATAAATTATATTATTTTTTTTATTAATTAAAAGAATATACTACGTCTAAAAAAAATCAGTTTAGTTTAAACTAAATTTGTTTTCCTTAATCCATTTTAAAATCATAGGCGTATAATATGAAATAATAATATCTGCACCTGATCGTCTCAAACTATGAATAATTTCAATTAGAATCATTCTAAGATCGAACGAATTCGCTTTTGCACCATGCCAAATCATAGCATATTCACCAGAGACTTGATATACTGCTAATGGATGATGTGGAAATGTTTGCTTTAATTCTTTAACAATGTCTAAATAACTCATACATGGCTTAACCATAAGTATATCAGCTCCTTCTTGAACGTCTCTTTCAGATGCTCTAATAGCCAAACCGGTTGAACCTGCTGGTAGTTGATAGCATCTTCTATCACCAAAAGCAGGCGCAGATTTAGCTGCGTCTCTAAATGGACCATAAAAGGCACTGGCAAATTTTGTACTGTAACTCATAACAGAAACTCGATTGAGCATATTATTTTGATTTAATATATTTCTAATGGCATCGATTCTTCCGTCCATCATATCAGATGGTGCGACTACATGGGCTCCTGCTTTTGCGAACGCTAGTGCTACTTGAGCTATTCTCTCTACGCTATTTTCTCGGTTGATGCAAGAGTCAACAGATAAAGATTTCGACTCACTAAAAACACCACAATGTCCATGAAAAGTGTAAGCACATAAACAAACATCACATGCAATTAGCAAATCTGGAAACCATTCTCTTAGCTTTGGAATGGCACGGAGAACTGAGCTATTTTGATTGTCAGCATATGAACCAGATTCATCCTTCAATGAATCCGAATCTATTACACCAAATAAAAGAACACAAGTTAGACCATCGTTTACTATTGGTTCCAAATAATTTCTAAGTTTGTTAAGTCCTATACGATAAATGTTTGGTAATGATGGAATTTCTTCAAAAGTTTCATCATTCTCATGTACAAATAAAGGGAATATGAAATTTGAAGCATCAACTAGAATGTTTGTAGATTGCCATCTTCGGATTGTTTTGTGGAAATAACCACCCTGTAAGACATGATTTGAATTAAAATTTTGGCTATTCATTTTTTAATAGAGTAAACGTTATAATTTAAAAAAAATATTTAGATTTAAAACTTGTTTTCTTATGCTTTTATTGAAACATTACGATTCAAAACAAAAGTATGTTAAAGTATACCTGTTAATTGTGTATTATTCAAATGCAATTATGTAATTTTAAAAAATTTTATAAAATTTTAACAAATTAGAGCTGAATCTAAATAATGAAAATACTGGATTATCAAAATTTTGATTCCATTTTGTTCAACTTATCATGTCTGAATCAATATGAAAATAGCATAATTTCATTTTAATTAAATTCTTTATCAAAAAATTTTTGAAATTTTTTTAAAACGTATTTAAAACTTAAGCTATAAATAATTAAATTTTATCATAAAGCAAAATTAAAAAAAAATTGGACCATAAGTCCATTTTTTTGAACAATTACCAAGAGATAAAAGAGCTATTAGAAAGTAACGAACGATAGAAATATGAAGCTAACACCAGTCGAAATAGCGGAGTAGATGGATCAGCTTTGAAAAAAATCAGAAAAATTTCAATATTTTCTAAACACTTAAATTCTCGAAAAAATTTATATTTTTTTAACTTAATCACTTTATTACCCAACTTTATGAGCATAACAATAACAACTTTATAGAAACGCAATCATTAGAAAATAATTTTGTAAAATTTTTTTAAAAGTTTCAGTATTAAGAGTTCAAAAAGTTTCAAGATTCATTAATTTAACTCTAAAAGAACACAATCAAATCAAAAAATAAACAAATTGGAAGCAAAATTTTTTAGCAAAGTTTTATTACTCAATATAAATTATTCCAAGGGTCTTCTTGAATCTCATACAACCTATATAAAAATAAATCCAAAAGTATTTCTCTACTCCAAAATATAAATTTCAAAATTCATTGGCATATTTTTTTATTTCGAAATTAAATAAAAAAAAATTTTTTTTTTTCTGAAGGAGTAAATTAACGTAATTTCAATCGTATTAAAACATTTAATAATCTTTAAGTCTTAATTTGTTTACATTTATCTATTCTGTTTTATTTTCCTAAATAAATAACATGATTTATAAAGCAGTTTATTTACATTACATCATTGTTTAATAGGGATATATACATCACTTCGAATAATTCTTAAAAATTTTCAAAAAAAAAGGAAAAGCGAGTATTTGTGGGAATAAGGCGAGATTAAGATTTTTTTTTTCAATTCTTGATTCAATATAAACGAGTTAAATATTTTTATAAATTATTTTTTTCTTATTTAAAATTAACTAGTTCTTAATTGATCATTTACATGCACATTTACTCTATTTTATAATGTTAAAATTCTTAATATTCAATTAGATTCTTGCTCCTCTGTCTAAAAAGGCTTCTAAGTTACCTTAAAGCATTATGATAACAGCATATTAGATTTTTGAAAAGCGAAAAAAACTCAAAATATTATTTAAAATAAATTTTCTTATCTAATTAGATACTTTTCTAAGTAAATAACAAACAAACAAAAAAAGAACAACATTAAAGATGAGTTAATTCCAGCTTTATACTTTTTTTTTGTTCTCTGATTTTATCTTATAAATTCATTAAAGATTTTCTCTGTTATTGGGTTCAATGAGATTTTGCTTTTACTTCGATGAAAAATAATTATAGAATTAGATCATTCGAGAGAGAAAGAAATCAAATTTAAATTTTACGTTCTTTTGAACATAAAATTCAATTTCAGAAATGAGTCATAATTAAGGTGAAAAGAATTTTTACTTTAGTTTAAATTATTTATTTAAATTTTAAAATTATAATTTTTTTCAAATAAATTTTGAATTTGACTTCGACTCTCATGAGATCAAGATAAGTTTTAATAAGTAAATGTAAAAACTAGTAAAAAAAAAATGATGAAATTTAAGACTAAGTTATCTAATCGAGTGCTGCTGTTTTGTATTTTTCCTTGCATACCCAGTAGTTCAATTATGATGTTAAATTTTTCTTTCAAAATATAATCAATTTTCTAACTAACTAACTTTTCGAATCCGTAGCCTACTGTTCAAGAAAATATTTTTATTTATCATTAAAACTTGGTATGAAATTTTATGTGAAATATCAAGTAAAGAATTTAAATTTGTTTTTATCAATATTCAATCGATTAATGTTCATAAATAAAGCCGCATAAGATTCATATAATTTCATACTGTCATAGGTTAATTTCTATATATTTAAATAATGGAATAAAAAAACAAGCATTTTATAAGACGCAAAAAATAAATCTCGTCTTATATTTTATGTTAGAAACATCTATCTAACACGATTCATTTAATTTCTTTAAAACAAGAATAGCTTTCAAAAATTCCTAATTTGGAATTTCTTATTCAATTTTCTATGAAGCATTTTTAACAAGAGATGGAATTACCAACAAAAAAAAAGTAGGCGCATAATGCAAGTAATTATCAATTGAGGCAAGTTTCTCAATGAATTATTTTAATTACTTGGAAAATTCAACAATTTTACATATTTTTCTGTAATTTGAAATACTTACAAACTAATCTAAGTACTAAAGCTAACAAAGAAACGCATGTTTAAAAAAATTCAACACAAAAAAGAGAACAAATCCCGATATTGGATTTTTTTTAAACATTTAAAATTGAATCAAACCATTTTTTGTTAACTCTTATCCGTCCAAAGTAAAAAAAATTACATAAAAGGCCAAAGTGGGTCAAAAATGACCCGGTTAAAAAATAATGCTAAAATTAATTTCAAATCACTGATTTTTTTTTCTGAAAACATAAAAATATTTTTCGTGATCTTAACTTATTTTTGATATAATTTTCATCCCTACCCGTTTAGTTTAAAGGTTTGTTCTATTGCCTCAAAGTTGTTCAATTTTTAAATTTTTTGGGTCATTTTTGACCCAGCTTTGGACGGATAAGGGTTAATGAAGTCTGAATCAAATGAACTAAAAAAAATTAATATTTGAAAAAAGCGAACCTCTATATCCAAGAACAACGCCTCCTTTTGTAATTTCGTTGAACTTTGGTAACTCGATGCAATAGAAGTTCAAAATGATACGAAATTTAATTGAAAGCACATTATCTTAATCACTCGATAGTTATACCATGGTACAAAACTAGGGTTTCAAATTTGTTCCCATTGATTTTCTTACTTAAATGAAATCAAAGACTTTTCGGCTTTAAAAAATTGGGGTGATACAATTTTGAAAAATTTATATTTAAGAAATCATTTTCTTAACCTGAAAGAGCTTTTCATAGAGATTGTCATTTTTATAAACATAGAATTAACGAAGGGAGCATTTATTGGTGTCCAAGCTAAAAAAGAATCTAAATGTAAAGAAACAAATAAATTGTTCAGCTTTAATATTTAGGGTGATGTTGAAATTTCTAGCTCTCGTAAAAGGTGTCGATATATTTTTTTATTTATTTATTTTCGTTTAGCACCTAAACTAAAATATTTAAATCATTATGAAGAATAAAAAGAAGGAAATAAATTACAGATGATTCATCAGTTATATCTTCTTGTTTTAAATTATGCTTTTCTAGTAATTAAAAGAATAAATGTTATGAAATATAAAAATCTTATCTATACAAAAATGATTAATTTTTCAAATTTTAAACTTAAACACAATTTAGAATCAGCAAAAAGGTTCAACAACAACAACAAAAAAAAAGGAATCTAATAGTCTTTAGAAAATATGTCAATTTTTGAAAGATTATTTCTATTCTTCTTTGCAATAACTTGTTATCTAAAATTATGTAATCATTACAACTAAATGAAAAATTTTTAAAATTTAATTTTTTTCCAAAAAAAGTGATTATTAATTTTTTTTTGAATACGAGAAGCAGTTGTATTTCACTGAATTTTTTTTTTGTTAAATATGAGAAAAAACATAAATAATTCTCAGATACAACAGAATTTAGAGTCAATTTTAATTTAATTTAAGAGTTAATTTTTTCATCTAATTCCTTTAATACACTAAGCGCCTCTTTTTTTTCTTATTTGTTGCTGAATTGCATAACTGCTCAAAGCTAGCGTAAAACAAAATTGCTCAACTAAAATTTATTGTTTAAGTTTTTTTTTTATTTACTCTTCTTGCTTTACACTTAATTAAAAATAAAAAATATAAAGGCTTTCTTTAATTGTAAATAGAATAAATTTTCTAGGGGCTCTTTTTTTAGGAACTTTTTTGGTTATTTTCTTTCTTTGATTTCATTAATGTAAAAATATGTTGCATTTTAATGAAAAAATTTTTAATCTTAAATTTAAATACAACCGATTGAGCTTTTATATTTTTCTCAAAATATAGAAAAATTAGACTCTCTATTACAGTGGCGATTCGATACCAAAATTTTTACCAATTTATATGGAAATTATAGAAAACAGAAATTTTAATATTTTTTTTGATAATTTGGGGTTTAAAATTAAAATACCAAAATTTCACCAAAAAAAAAGAGTTTTGAAAATTCAGCTGATTTGAAAAAAAGAGCATTTTTATATTTAAAGAATATTTTCTTTAAAAAGCTATGAACTATTAGCATTAACAATCGGATTAAATCAGATGTTTTACTCAATATAAGGTTCATTTATTCTAGAAAAAATAATTTTGTTTTATCAAATGTTAGGTAAATATTTTAGTCCTCAGTGTCTCCTTCAAAAATGAATAGATTGAGCCTAAGTTTATCATTATTTAGCGAAGTAGTAAGGCTTCGAAAACATCGAAAATTAAACTAAGGTTTATGGTTTGGGGAACCTTAACACTAAAAGAAAATTTAAAACGTTTAATTAATTTTTTACAAAATAAATTTCGTGTACCGTAAACGCTCACTAAGGGTACCGGTACTATTTCGAAAATTTCGAATTTAACCCATGGAGTAAATTCGTATTTGTATACATTTTTTGATGAATTTTAGTAGCCAGAGATTTTTTTTTGTACTTTTTTTGTACAAAGCCTTAAGCCAGTTCAAACTGTAGCAAAGGTTTCGTTAATATTTTCAATAGTAAATAATCCCTTGAGTGTAAAGATTTAAAAGGAAGTTAGCTCGAACTCATCGGGACCGAATAGAAAGTTCGAGTTATCCGTCAGTTCGAGTTAAGCGTGTTCGAGTTAAACGTGATTTACTGTACTAAAAATAGAGAGAGCTTACTGTAATAGTATATGGGAGATTTGATTAAATAAAATGATACCATATTTTGTCGAAAGGCAATAAAGTTAAAAATTTTTTCCTAGGGCACAATCCCATTTAATGATTCTTAAATAAATTTATAAAAACTTAAGATATTTCGAGTAAACCTTACTAATTTTAATTGAATTTTTCATCTTAGGTGAATATGTTTAAATAGAAAACTAAACGTTAATCTCATAATAAATAATTAACTTTATTTTAGATAAAAAATGATGCTACCAAATCAAATTATTTCACTAAATAAAAAATAATAAAAATATGTTGAAATGGATTATAACATTGATACTTTAAGACATTCGTTTGACAATATCCTTAAAGAACTTGATGATATATGCAAAAGTATAGATGACTTGGGTGAGTTTGAACAAACAGTAAATAATAAAAAACCTCCTATTGACAATAAAAAATACAAAAACTATCAAATCGACTACAAATACAACAATGAGTCGAGTCGAAAAGACCTAGATGCCGAAAAAATAAAACAGTCAATTCATAAACTGAACAATTTTGAGCTAAAATCAAATCTCTATCGCAAATCACGACTTCCAGACGACAAAAAAACAACTCCATCATTAAGCAAAATAATTGGCTCTGCACACGAATGCACTGCTAATTTACTAATGAAAGAAAAACTATCGTCGCCATTGACAACAACAACAAAAATAACAAAAATTATTCAAAATCAAGCTAGTTTTATAGAAACAGAAATTCCTAATTACGAAGATGTGGATTATTTACAAGAAAATGAACGAGTCAAAATCGCCTCGTTTTATAACAGTATGGGATGTTATGTTTTTGTAAGTAATTGTACAGCAGAGTTGTATCAGCTTAAACGAGAAGATGAATTCGACTCGTTAGAAATAGACCCAGTAAAAGACTATTACTTATTTATGAAAAATAAACAGGGCCAACACAGTTATGATGATGAATTCGACAATGATGATTCAAAATCAATTGTAAATTTTATGTATATAAATTCAGGTGTACCAGTTATAATATTCAATTCTACTAATAAAATACGGAAAAAAGATTTACGTATTGTCCTAGCTGAGCGTTCAACCGGTTTTTGTATGTTCGAATTTAAATTTGATTCGTCGACTGAGTATGAAAATTCGGACCAAACAAGTGTATTCCGTTTGACTCAGACTAATTATTTACCAAGCAAAAATGCCTCGACTAACACCTTGAACCTAAATTACCAAAATGAATTTTTCGACAAATTTTTCAATTGTAAAAAACGTCATGCGTTTAAGGAGCATTTTTTAAAATTTTCAATTCGAAAATATTATGATGAATTTTACAATCAAATAAAAAAAATTTTAAATGATAAAAAAAATTCTTTTTTCCATTCGAATTATGCGCCAAGTAAATCGAGAGTCAATTCTTCCAATCAATTAAACGAAATTTTTGGTGAAAAGAATCATCACAAAAGCAATAATTCACTTAATTCAGTGAATAGTATTATAGATACATATCAGAGTTTATTTGCTAGAACAATTAATTATGTACAATCTCCATCATTAATAATATGTCATTTTAATTTAGAGACACCTGTTGAGACAAAGCCTAAAATTGGATGTTTGAAAAAAAATTGCTCGTTTGCATCGTTAGACACAGAAAAAGTTACAAGTCCTAAATTGGAAAAAAAGCATTCAGTTTCAACGTCGAACGTAGCTCCGTTCAATTTTGACAAGAATAAATACTCATTGAGACGACAGAATACGGTCACAACAGTAAACACGGAAGAAACGCAAAATCCACAGCCAAGTTTATCTAAATCAGTATTTAATTTAGATGAATTTAAATTGGTCGATAATGGAAAAAATTTATTTAAGAACTTTTTGCTTAAAAGTAAAAAACTTAAAAAATCAGATATATCGGATCCGGTTAACTTTAATCATGTTTCTCATTTGGATAAACCTGTTGCCATTGGAAAACGTTATAATGTTAATTATTATTAATTATTTTTTTAACTGTAAATAAAATCTTTTTAAAAAAAAAATTTTTTTCTTTTAAATATTTGTAAAATACTTTATAGCGGAATCAAATCCGACTAAGCCTTTTTCTAATCGTCGCACAAGTTAAAAGATAATTTTTAACCACTCTAAAAACAGATAAGTCTCGATTTTTTAAACGACCTGAGTAAAATAAAAAACGTTGACGAAAAAATATTAAAAAATATTTTTGGGAAAGACCTAATACGGTCAAGATCTCTAATCCGAATTTTATATTTTAAAAATAAACTTTAGCTTAATTCAAATGGTTAATTCTTTAAAAACTTTTATCTTTTCAATAAACCTAAAAAAAAAATCCATTCTATTTAAAAATGTATGCTGTCTATGTTAATTTAGAAAAATCATAAAAAATATAATGCCTAAATCGCCGAAAGTAGCAAAAAAAAAATATTCTTTAGCATCAACAGCAGTAGTTTCATCAGCTGCAGCATCATCTGTATTTTTCAAAGATACTCCATCGCAACCAACATGGCTACCGCCGCCAGATGCTTTGGGAGAAAAAGTAAATATTTTAAAGCCTCATTAGAAATTTCCTTTAAAAAAAATTAATTTTATCTAGCTACTCCAAGCAGTTGAATATAAACCTCTTGAAGAAAAAGATTTATATGGTTTAAAAATATCAAAGAGAGCCATTAAAAATTTAAGCCCAGCTGAAATAAGAGATTTGGTTGAAGTTTTTCAAACATTTGACCGTAATTCAAAAGGGTATTTGTCAGTTTTTAACCATATTAAAAGCCGATTTTCATTTATTTTTCTTCCCCATTTTTTTTTTAGAAATTTAAATTCAAGTGAACTTTTTTTCGCTCTCAAAGTCTTAGGTTTTAATATTTCCGAAGCAATTTGTGAAGAATACATTCAATCAGAAACTGAAGGATATTCCGAAAAGTATTTAAATTACGACAAAGATTTTGTATTTTGTTTATCAAAATTTACTTTATTTAATAAAGAGGATTAAATGTAAATCAATTTTTAGATTTAGTTATAGATAAACAGGGATCATCTAAGGATAACTATGATGAAATTATAAATGGCTTCAAAATGTTCGATTATGGTATTATTAATAAATCACAAAAATTTCAATAATTTTTTATTAGTTTTTTTTTTCAAGACAATACTGGATATGTTACTCTGGATAATTTAAGAAGAGCATGTGCCGAAGCAGATTGCAATTTAACAGAAACAGAGCTTAAGGAGATGATACAGGAGGTATGTTAGAAAAATAGTAAATTTTAAAAAATAAATTATTTTGAGCTTTTACAAGGCCGATCAAAATGGTGATGGTCTTATAGATCAATCGGAATTTATGTCTATAATATTAAAAACTAACTTATATTAGTTCATTGAATACAATATTCTCTAATTTAACCGAAAAAAGAAGTAAATTATATTTGGGTTCCTTTTTTGTTATTATAATTTATATAATATTATTCTTTAGTTTAGATGCTGACAGAATTCAGTGTTATTTATGATGTAATATAAATCAATAAACAAAGCAAGAAATAAAAAAAAACGAAATTCCATTGCATTCATAGCCAACGATACAGAAATTTTGTTGAATTATGCTAATTTTTTTCCAATATCAATTCCTTAATTATCATTCGGATTTTTGCTTAAATAAATAAAATTGCAATAATTTCAAATTTTATTATTATTATTTCATTAATAAATTAGTTAGACCTAAAAAAGGTTCTAATTTTTTTTTATTATCTCTTAAGTCAAATTAAATTAACCTTTTTGGATTTTAAAGTGATTTATATTTTTTTTTTATAAAATTAAGTATCTGTCGATTTTAATTTTTTAAATTATCGTTTTGTAAGTCAAAGATTGTTATGTAATAGTATTATAGGATTTTAAGTATTGTGTTCGACTTTAAATTTAGAAAATTAAAATTTGGAGCTGGAAATTTCATTTTGAGAATTGCAACACCTAGAAATTATTCAGAGTTTTTTTTTTATTCGCCTCAAGTGTCGAATAAAACTTAATCAATTAAAGCTAAAAAAAATTTGGGTTATTCTGTATTGACAAAGATTTTAAAAAGCTCCATTTTAATTGTAATTCAAAGAGTAATTTTTAAAAAATATGGCCAAATTAAAAATCATATCCATAAATATCTTAATAAAATAGAATCTTGGCTCAAAAAATGGAGATTGAAAATGGCCCCTGAAAAATGTTGCCATATAATTTTCTCTGGCAATCCCTCAAAAAACCAAGAACTCTCTTTGAGATTTTTCGGCAAAAATATCCCTTATTGTGAATCTCCTACCTTCCTAGGAATCAAATTTGACGAAAATCTTTGTTTCAACCGACATGTAAGTTATATACGTAAAAGATGTCAAGATAGAATTAACATAATCAAAATACTCTCCCACAAATCTTGGAAATTGAGTAAAAATACACTTCTGTCTATTTATAACTCCCTGGTAGGTTCAATTATCGATTACAGTTTCTTCATCTTTAGTCTGGTATCTAAAACTAACCTTCATAAAATGCAAGTTTTACAAAACATTTCAATCAAATCAATCTTTAAGCTTCCATTTGATACCTCTTCGGAGTCCTTGCTTAAATTCTTAAACTATCTTAATATTGACACAATATATGAGCGTCTTAAAAACCTTTTTATACGATATGTAAGGAACTGCGTTGTAAATAAAAGTATATTAATTACAAATATTATAAATGACTATGTCTGGACCTTTGTTGAAAGTTCTAGAGCTCCTGAATTTAATAACCCTTAAGTTTAATTTTCCAGAATTCATTCCAATTGGCAATTTAATCTAAAATT
>NTPY01000824.1:438963-457728 GCA_002922825.1 Brachionus calyciflorus
TTAAAAACCTTTTTATACGATATGTAAGGAACTGCGTTGTAAATAAAAATATATTAATTACAAATATTATAAATGACTATGTCTGGACCTTTGTTGAAAGTTCTAGAGCTCCTGAATTTAATAACCCTTAAGTTTAATTTTCCAGAATTCATTCCAATTGGCAATTTAATCTAAAAATATTATTTACTTTTACATTTAATCTCATGTCTTTAACTCTTTTATTATTTTTCCTTTAACTTATTTACATTTTTTTTTTATTTTTTGGCGAAAGGAGTTTTATTACTCAAAGCCTTTTTTTAAAATAAATAAACGTTTAAAAAATATAAAAAAAAAGTAATTTTGGTTAAATTTTTCTTACTAAAAGCCAAAGTATATGATTTTTTAACGACCTTTTTTCAAATGGAGCTTAGCAAAAGTTGGTTTGCACTTAACAAATAAATTTTTTTTGTGTTATTATTTTTATTATCTAATAAGACTAACAAAGAAATTTTAACATAATTTTTTTACAGCATCAATAAAAAAGACGCGTGATTGTTATCGTTACCATTACCGAATACAGTTACCGTTAGCGTTATCATTACCGTTCTAAATAAAAAAAATATTTTATTAGAAAGTAAACAAATTTTTTTTGTTACCTTTTAATTTTTTTAGATTACCTTTTTTTATTACTCTTAACATTACAAAGAAAATTTTCAAAATAATTATTTTTTACTAATAAATTTTTGTTCCCGTTCAAATACAAAATTTTTTTTTATTGGTATCGCTAATGATAATCGTAACGCTACTTTTTCATTATAATTTCTGTATATCTCTATATCGAAAGTTTTTTTTTTAATAAAGCTTTTTTCTTTTTAAGTTTATATCAAAATTGCCCAAAAAAATTATATAATAATTTAAAAAAAAATATTAGCCTTATTTAATGATTTTTAATGCATTTATTTCTTCAAACTAAAATCGAATTTAATAAAATTTAATGGTCATTTTAATGTCAAAATTCAATAAAGTATCTTAGAAAATTTTTTTTCAAAAAAAAAGTTAGGTAATTTTGATTGCAATTTAAATACTTTTCAAAGCTTTTCAAAAAGTTTCAATCTTCTCTAAATAAAAATTTTAGATAAAAATATTTCGAAAAATATCAAATCAAACTTATCAGAGATTTTGCCAATTTCAAGGAACTTAACTGGTCACTGGGTTTCCAAAATAAAAATTTCGCTGTTAACTTTAGATTAACCACTAATTAATGTATTAGGTTTTAATATTTTAAAATTTATTTAATAAGGATTCTTTGGCTAATCTAATTCAAACTTTGAAATAAAAAATGTTTCATTAAAAAAAAATTTGCCATATGTGTACCCAGAAATTTTACGCTTTTAACAAAGACTGTTCTATTTTTACTTTCTAATCATTAGTTAAAATATTTGTGTTTTATCAATTTCAGGCTTTTTTATCGATTAAAGCATAACACTATTAGACATTAAAACTTTAAAAGTCATAAGGACTGAAATATTTAAAACTTATCTAAAAAATGTTTTTGAAAAAACTGGACTCGCTGAACACAAATTCGCAAAAAAATTGGTCGATTCATAAGTAATAGAGAAACTAGAAACCCAAATGAAGAAAAGAGGTAGACCACATTAGGTTCCTAAAGCACTTAAAATAGAAATGCATGTTAAAAGTTTAAAGAAAAGTCGAAAAAACTTAAGACAAAAAGTAGAAAAGTCAAAGTCTAAATCATCTAAAATAGCCTAAGAAGATAAAACTGATAAAAAAAATAAAAGAAAAATACTCTTTTAGTAATGTATTTTTAAATGAATTTTAATTATTAAAAATTTTTAGTAGTTTTGGTCAGGAATATTTTTTGTGTGAAAATCTGTTTTTTGGTTGTCATTAGCAGATTTTTGGTTGTCAAAAGGTTTTTCCCCTTTAGATGACTCTCATAACCAAAACTATGATATTGGTTTTGTCTAAAAACTCGCAACCTTACAAGCTTTAGTGAATTTTACTTTTTTAATAGCATATTATGGGAAAATTTTTTTAGCATCTTATGAAAAGGAGAAGTATTGTTTTAAATTAATTTAGTTAAAAAAAAATAATCAATTTATTTATTCTTAATTTCGAATATATAATTTTTTAATTTGAAAAATAAAATTTGTTTTTTATCTATTTTATAGATTTTAAATGGAATGATTAAAATACAAAAATAAAGAATGGGAAACCATTATTCATCTAAACGAGAGTCTTTTCATGATGCTATATTAAAAAGAGATTTAAAAAAAGTAAAATATTTTATTCACAATGGCCTTGATGTTAAAAATGACATGAGAGCTTTGGAATTAGCGACATATCGCGGATCGACAGAGATAGTAGAATATTTGCTTTTGAAAGGTTGTAAACCAAATAATAAAATATCAGCTCGAGCTTTTGACATTGCTGTTTGGAAATGTCATAGAGAAATAGCACAATTATTTTTGAAAGCTGGTATTGAATATAAAGGTAAAAATATTTATCACGAAACTATACTATTCGTAGCGGCATGTTCTAATAATACAGCTTTAACTGAGATTTTGATCGAAAATGGTTGCGATATGAATGAAACTACTCGACATTGGACAGCTCTACATGCTGCTGCAGCTAGAAATAATGATCAGACCCTAGAGACCTTAATCAAACACGGTGCTGCTTTAGATATACCTGATAAAGATGGTCTAACTGCATTAGCATATTGTATTCGTAATGAAAATTTCAAATGCATTAAATTATTGGCTAAATGTGGATGCAAAATCGACATGAATTTTATAAATAAAACAGAATTTTTAAGAAATCAATTGATAAAATATCCAAAAATAGAACAAATTCTAACACAGGAAATTACTAGTGTTAAAAGTTTAAAAGAATTATCGCGTCTAAAAGTTCGTAGACTCTTAGATCAAAATTTAATAAGTAAAGCTCGTCATTTAAATGTGCCTCAAACAGTCAAGGACTATATTTGCATGAATGAGTTTTTCGGAACTACCCAATTGAGAAAAGTTTCAAATAATTCAACAGATAATTCAAATTCTTCAAGCGCATCACTTAAAAAAAGAGATTCCCTTAAATCAGAGGAAAATGTTTTTAAAACGAAGTTTGAAGCGCACAAGAAAAAATCAAATAAGTTTCAGTTTAATTTTATGCGTAAGAATTCAAGAAAAACAATAAAGCCAATTAAACTTTGGTTTAATCCGACTTAAAATTATAATTTGTTTAAAATTACTCAGGGATAAACAAATGTAACTTTATTTTTATTTTATATAAGTGTTTATCAGAATTTCAAATTTTTGGTCATTCATGCTGAAAAAAACCTTTAATTGGAATGTTCATTTTTTAAGAGCTTTTTGCTTTAACTGTAATTTGCTTATAAAATTTTAGCAAAATTAACGTAAAAGCAAATCAAATCAATACTTTATTTTTTTTTGTGAAAATTTTTTTAATTGCCGAATTAAATCTAATTTTAAGCTATTTTTTGCAAATCTATATCATTTTTCAAAAGAATATAGTTTTTATCCTTTATTTTTATATTTCAAATCAATTAGCTCCTTTCAGATTGCATGTAATCATCAAAGAGTATTCCAAAAATTATCAAATTCACAACTTAAAACATATATTTTTTAAAAAATATTTTTAAAAATTTTAAACAAATTATCAGCAAGTTCAAATATGAAAAAGATCCGACGCCTTAGCTAGATTCAAAACAGCTTTTAGATGAACTGAAACTTGGTTTCAATCAATTTAAGTGTCAAAACATTTAACTTGGTTCAAATTTGAACTGAATTTTTATAAGATATTCCAAAATTGAACGTTTTTCTAATTTTTTTTGTATTATGGTAATCACACTTTTTCAAGGAAAATGCCGTAAAAATAAAAAAAATATCTGATTTTGATAGGGACATAATTATTTTGTTACAGAGGCTAAAATTACGAACCTTTTATAAGGTATTTTTTTAATCATTTTTTCAACAAGTTTCAATCTTCTCTAAATAAAAATTTTAGATAAAGATATTTCGAAAAATATCAAATCAAACTTATCAGAGATTTTGCCAATTTCAAGGAACTTAACTGGTCACTGGGTTTCCAAAATAAAAATTTCGCTGTTAACTTTAGATTAACCACTAATTAATGTATTGGGTTTTAATATTTTAAAATTTATTTAATAAGGATTCTTTGGCTAATCTAATTCAAACTTTGAAATAAAAAATGTTTCGTTAAAAAATAATTTGCCATATCATATGTACACCAATTGCAATTTAATTATTTTTTTATGTATTTATTAATTTATTATTTTTGGTATATAATAAAAAAAAATTGTAAAATTAACAAATTTAAATAACTAATCATTCCACTTAACAAATCTTTCCAAAGCTTTACGCCAATCTAATAACTCTTGTTTAAAATTTGATTTTTTCTTTAAAACTTCTAAGTCTGGTTTAAATTCAGCTTCAACTTTTCGAATTATTTTCAACTCGTCTAATTCATTATATAGGCCAGTACTTAAGCCAGCTAAAAAGGCGGCACCATAAACAGAAGACGTATTACTAAAATTACTTCTTTCTAATGGAAATTCTAACAAATTTGATAATAATTGACAAAATATTTTGCTATTAGTTACTCCTCCAGACAGCCTTTAAAAAATATTAGAATAAAGTTTTTTTTTTTCAAAATAAAAGTCTTTCTTACCGAATATTTTTAAGATCTATATTATTTTTTAATAAATCTTGACGAAAACCGTCGAACTTAATTTTAATTAAAAATGCTATTGATTCTATTACTGCCCTTAACATTTGACTTTTTGTCGTATTTTGCTTAAGTCCTATGAAACCAGAACCTGTTGTTGCTTTATTAACACCTTGCAATTCTAATAAACTTGGTATATAATAAACACCACCTGAATCCCATGTATTTTCAAGTATTTTATCTATTTGGTCATAGCTTTCAAAAAGACCTTTGAATATAAAACTAAAAATAGGAGATAAAGTAAAAATTACAAAAAATTTGAAATACCAATTGATTTAGCCCAATCTATACTTTGGCCTGCGTTTGATACAAAACAGTGAAGAATATAAATAACATGCTTTTTAAATTTGTAACCAATTAAAGGATAATTTCCGTTGAATGAAGCAATTGGCTTATCACCAATTACTAAACTAATAAAGGTTCCAGTTCCTATTGTTATTACACACTCGCCTGGCTCAAAACAACACTCAGCAATTAATGAAGCTTGTGAATCGCCTATCTAATTTTTTTATTAAGTATTTTTCAACAAAAAAAAATTAAAAAAAAGACTTAACAATTGCTGAAATTGGAATTTCTTCTTCTGAATTTAAGAATGATTTATCTAGATGACCATAATCATCACAAGTATCTTTGATTTTTGGTAAAATTCTATTTGGTATCCCGAACAAGAAAACAAGAAAGGTATTCCAATCACCCTTTAATGAAATAAAGACTAAAGAAATTAAGAGATCAAAAATTTTTGTTTATTACTTGAAAAATATCGTATAAACCAGTACTGGAAGCGCAACTTAAATCAGTTACAAAATATTTTTCTTTACTAAGTATCCAAGCTAGCCATGTGTCAATAGTGCCACAAGATATCTGCTTAAATTCTTCACTTTCTAATTTACATTCAAGTATTTCTAATTCGTTTACTAATCTACATGGAATCTTGAATTAAATTTAAAAATTAAATAAATTTTGATTTTGTTTGTGTAAAATTGACAATTTACATGCGTCGAGTCTACAGTGTAATTTGAAATTAGTTTTAAATGATCGTTATACCAAATTTTAGTTGCTATTTTAGCGAGGTTAGTTCCTGTATTTAGAAGTAAATTGGAATTCATCTTTTTGTATAGTTTCTTGTTTCTCTTATCAGACCATAGTATAAAATTAGTATAGCGTTTACCGGTATTTCTTAGAAAGAAATATAAACTCATCAATATTTAAATTTATTTATTTTTCCCAACAGTGTTACCTATTCCATAATAAAATGCTATTTCGTTGTGTTGATATTCCCAAACATTTAATTTTGACTGTGTCTAAGAACAACTTTATTTAATTTTAAGAAAGTAAGTTTTCTCAATTGATTTTCTTTTAACGCAGAAAAAATTTAGAAAACTTGAGATTTCTTTTGCGTTTAAAGCTTTAAATAAAATAGAAACAAAATTCAAATACCTTTAAATTTTTTCACATCTAACAAGGAATTTTTTATTGATTCGAGTAGATGCTCAGGATCTATCTCGAAATAGTCCTCAAACGGTTTTAAAATTTCCAGCTTAAATAAAAATAATTAAAAATATGGATTTATATACAACTTATTATGTAAATTTTATTCAGATAAAATTAATTCGTTTATATATTTTTTTTCTATTAAGGAGAGGAACAGCTGAGTAAAAGGAAGAGAAAACAATGATAAATCCTAGCTTTAATGGAAATCCCACGTTATGTGACCAATATAACTTTGCTCATTTGGTGACCAGCACTGGTCACAATTATGTGACCAAGGAAATAGGTGACCAATATTTTTGAGCATGAATTTTAATTTAAATATGTGAACAACATCATTTCGTGACCAATTTTATTAATTAAGTGGCCAGTGTTGATCATTATGTGGCCATTCTTTGTAATTATGTGACCAGTTTTAAAATCTTTAGTCATTATTTCAAGAGAACAGTTGAAAATTTTGACTATTGCTGTTAAATAAATTATCAAGTTTTTAATAATTTAGTTACCACTGTTGATTATTTGGTGACCATTAACGGTTCTTTTATGTGACTATAGATTGGTCACCTATTTCTATATTCACATAATTGTGAACAAAGCTGGTCAACAAATGAGCAGAGTGATATTGGTCACATATTTCATGACCACTTGGTCACATAACGTGAGAGACCCACTTTAATTTGTACGGAATAAAAATTAGATATTTAATGGTTAAAAAAAGGACTTATATCGCTCAAATTTTTAGCCAAATGTAAAATACTAGTCTTTAGCGATGGTCATCCGGTCACCAATCTCTTAGATTTCTCCGCCAATGACCTTGCTCCAAATATTTGTAAACTGAACATTCATTTACGGAAATTTGGAAGATTTTTTTTAGAAAATTATTTTTGCCAATATGTGAGAATCTTAATATTTTTTTAAATGAATGACTTTACCTTATTGAAAAAAAGATTCATTTATAGTATTGCTTTTTTTTTAATCAGTGAATATATCAAATTTTTTTTGTGCCATCTATAAATTTTCTTATCATATCATGCTTTTTAAAAAAAGCTCTTTGAGTTATCTATAGATTAAAATAATTTTAAATTAATATTTTAAAATTTAAATTTTTTCCTTGTAAAGGCTTGTAAGCTTTTTGTTGTTCAATTTTAACTATTGGATAGAAAAAAACTGTCAGATTCATTTTGTTTCAGAGCATCCCTAATACTTTGCAGTTTGCTATCAAAAATTGATAAAAATGAAAATGAGGGATTACGGAAGAATGAATAAGCAACTAGATGGCTCTTATCTAAGAACGAAAAAAGCAAAATTTTGACGAAAAGAATTCAAAAGATAATATTTAATTGAAAACATTTCCTTTTAGGGAGTTTTACAGGATATATACTCTATTTTAATCGCTAACAATGAAAGGCTCATAAAAAATCTAAACAATTTATATAAAGTGTAAACGTGACACTATTTATCATTCATATAAAATTAAAATTATTATATTTACTCTTAAACTCGTATTGTTTAAAACTTTTAAATTTTTATTGAATAACGTGCATTTTAAATTTGTTGTCCCAATATCAATAGCCAAAATTCCATCTTCTATGTCCATATTCACAAATAAAAATTACTTTTAAACTACAAATAAAATAAATAAAAAAGGTTTATCAAATTTTTTTAAATTTGAATTTTTAATTTTTAGGAATTTTCATTTGAAAAACTATTTATTTGAAAAAATAAAAATTGAGCATATTAAAATAAACTTTTTGCTTGATGAAAAATAAAAGATATTTTTTTTATTTTCTTTTCACAAACTACCTTGATATTTATAATTTACCTTTTAATTTAAAGAGAAAAACACATTTTGAAAATTTTGATTTTTTTATTTCAAAAAAAAATTATGTAATAAATTTAAACGGATCGAAACTACGATATTTTGAAAAAGCCGGTTATTTCTATCAGGTTGTAGTTTACTCTTCGTCAGTTTCTTCATCGTCATCTGGATTATACTCGTCATCTTCATCGTCTTCCAAGTCCAATTGGTCCAAATCTTGAAAGAGTGATTCGTCGACCTCAACCTCAGCTTCACCTTCTGTAAATTGCAAATCGGATGTAAACAAACTTTCATCTTTTTCAAATAGTTGTTTGCCTGTTGTTTTTTTTGGTCCATTGTCAATGGTTTGTTTTCTTAATTCAGCCATTTCTTTATCGAAAACGGTTTTCCATTTTAAAAATGACTCGACTGTAACTTTTGTACCCTCGAATCGTTTCTTTTGATTAAAACATAAAAATAAATTTTAAAACTTTAAAAAAATTTAATCAAATTATTTACCAATTCTTCTTCTTCGCGTAAACGTTCCAACCTTTCTTTTTCATTTTTCTCAAATATTTTCCTATTTTCATTGTCCTGATTTAATTTTTCGATAAGAGCACACACTAAAGTATAAATCATTGGCATTCCTATATTTTCCATTGCTTGAACTTTTAAAAATTCAATAATTTCTGATTCATTTGACGTGTTTTCGGTTTCTTCTATTTTTACTTCAGGTGCCTCTTCAGGATATTTTGTTGTGAATTTAAAAACAATAACAATACGTGCTGAATTTGATTTAATGTTTAAAAAACTAATTTTAAATAAAAGGATTTTTAGATTTGAAATAAAAAATATTTACTATATACCCTCATTATCTGGATCTTCATCATAATTGTCGGATTTTAATGTAAATCTTAGTGAGTGGAATGGATCGGTTTCAAGAACTTAAATGATTAAAAAATTATTCAAAGCGTGAACAATTAACCATTTTGCTCAATCTTTTGATGAGTACACTTAGTATACAAATTTTTCAAAAGTTTTCTATTTTTTACGGGGATTTATTCTCGCTGAAAAGAATTCTGAATATTAATTTTTTCTTAAAAAAAATTTTAGTCGTTTATTCATGTTGATTCTATTTTCAAGCGTTTATTCTAAAAACTTTTTATAGAAATTTGAAATTTATTTTAATTTGAAAATAACAGATTTTTAAAATTTATCGTACCGTAATCACTCGGTGGTATTACCGATATAAAATCGAAATTTTTCGAAATTGTACTACCCCCATTTTTAAAAGCCGAAAGGTCTATGAATTCATTTAGGTAAGAAAATCAATGGGTACAAATCTGTAAGCCTAGTTTTACCATGATATAACTATCGAGTGATTACGGTAAAACTAAAAACAAACATAATTTTAATTTATCATTTATATGTGCAATGGTAAAAACTTACTCAAATATACCTAGGCTTACAAGGTTCTAAGTAATTTTGTGATCAAGTTGTCACGAAATTCGTAACAAAATAACGAAACCTGATTTAGATATAAACTTTTTATTACGAAACTAAACAATAGTTTTAATATTACGAATTACGAAATAACAAAAGAAAACGATAGAACAAATTACGTTACCTTCAACTTCAGGAAAAATAGACTCGAGTGCCTCTACTTCCATACACTGTTCATCTCTATTACTCATTCTAGTAATCAATAATCAAATCTAAATAAAAATACGATTCGATTCAAATTTAAAAAAAAAAATCCTTTTTTTTCAAAGTGTTCATTTAATACAGACTTCTTACAAGTACCAAAAAATAAATCTCTTCAATTCTTTTATAAACCCAAGTTATCTCAACAGTCTCAGTCTATGTTGATTTCGGCTAAAAAAAATTCAAGTCTAATTATATAGTCTTCCACAAAGTGACTTAATACTTGTGAGAAACTCTGCTTTAAGAAAATCTTTTTTAAAAATTCTACTTAAATATTAAATCCTGCCCTGCTTTCCAATTTAAACCGTATTCGAGTCTGTTATCAAAAAAACTAAACTTTAAAGAGTCTGTTATCAAAAAACGATGATGATTTAATTGTTTAATAAAAAAGCGGACTAAATGTATTTTGTTTCAGAGTATTATTTCTGAATTAAACAAAAATTATTAAAAGAAAAAAAAATTATTTTTAATTATTTTATTTTGTAAAGGCTTAAGAAACAGTGTCCAAACCAAGGGTTCTTAATACTCTCTTTTTATTTTGAAGCTAAATTATTTACAATAAATTTTTTATTTGTTAGGCGTTGAATTCTCACTTGGTATATTTCTAGTTCTAACCAATTTTTTAGCAGCTGTAATAACTTCACGCTTATCAGTGATTTCAGATTCGAATTTTTTAATATCTTGAATAATTTCACGATGATCGTCATCATGAATAGTTTCACGATAATTTTTCATCAAGTCCCATTTTTGATACGGTTTAAATTCACTTGTAGATTGCATATATTCTTCATGTTCGTAACGTTTAATTTCAGGTAAGATGACACCGCGTAAAGATTTTCTATCCCAAGCATGTCGCCATGGTTTCTTCTTCAAAGGTACCTTTGTTGTATTGACAGGTACTTTCATACCTGGCAGGAGTTTAACTGGTTGTAAATCGAATGGAATAGTTGAATATTCCGGTGGGCAATCTTGTAAATAGGATAAGTTATCATCAAGACGCTTTTCTAGCTTTAAAACTTCAATTGTTTGAATAGTTGGATTGTACATATCATACAAAATCTCAACACCTTTATTAAATTTTATTTATTTTTGATAATTTAATTTTAATAAAAATTTCATTCTGTAACACAAGGACAGAATAAGGTTTTAGTTCCTTGGTAATTCAATTATTCCATTTTAAAAATGAAATAAAAGTTTTGTATTTTTGTTCCTTTTAAATTTTTTCGGGTCATTTTTGATCCAGTTTTTTAAGAAATAAGGCTAAACTTTACTCCTTTATATAAAATAAATAAAATTTATAATTTTCGATGGTAAAAAGAACTAAATTCGAATTTAGATGACGAACACTTAAAATGCGAGAAATCGTTAATATTCCTAATAATTACGATATCGTTTATGTCTTGCATTATAATCAAACAAATTTAAAGAATTTTTACCTAAACCATCAACGACGTTTCTTAATGTGAATGAATGTCGAAGACCATAATCGTCTCTTCTAATACAAATACCAACAAATCTGTTTGTTTTTCCAGGTGCATATGGATCTGATACTGTAACAGCTAATATTGAGCCTTAAATAAAAAAAAATTCACCTTAATTTAATTTTTATTCATTTACTACTCTTATTTAATTCTTACCAACATAAAATTCTGGTATGGTTATTTGTTTTCTACGATTAAGCATATCATTTCGTTCTAATCTTTCTCTTATTTTATCACGGAAATAGTAGACTGGATTAGGGAGAAAATCAGGATAAATGTATCTTTAAAATAATAAATTTAGGATCAATCACTTAATTTTAGCGATTAAATTTTTATTCTACTTGTAATCTCTTTCAGCTTCTGTGTATTTGTTAGCTTGTTCTAATTTAGGTTCATTTTCAATTTGGACTGCTGGACCCTTGACAGCAGCGCCTAATCTTGAGCGTCTAGCTTTTTCTAATATTTTGTCAGGTACAGTATTTGTGTAATTTCGACTAAGAACTAATTCGACAGCTTTGAAAATAAAATTGTTAAATTTGTTAATTTCTATATTTTTCGATATAAAAATCAAACTTTGCTTGATTGAATTTGTGTTCCGTCTTAGCAGATTTGGCAATTTTTCATAAATTTTTATCATTTTTTAAAAACAAAGTTGGTATAAACAGTCTAAAAAAATTAAATTAAACTATGATTGAATTTTAAATCCATGTGTAAAGTTGCAATTTAAGCTTGCTATTCATAAATAAGTGGATTTATGTACAGTTTGCGTTTTTTATATTGAATTTTGTCTTAGAGGCTATGATTCTAAAACTCTCTCTTTTGTGAACTATATTTATGGAAAAATCTAGGACCCTTGAAAAAACACCTGGATGTTTTTCATAAATTTTCCTAAAAAAAAGGTTTTTACCAAGAAAATAAATTAAAAAAAATAAATATAACCCAATTTTACCAAAAAATTCTGAATTAAAAATCTTGAATAAAACAAATTTTATAACTTAGTTTTAGTTTAATTGTTTTTAATTACCGTATCCTCTTGCCTAGGACTCTAAGAAAAATGGTTGAAGTCAAGTTCTTTTCTATTAGAAGAAATCCCATCGATTACATGTTAAAACAATTTTTTGATTTTTTTTTTAGAAAAGAATTTGAATTCAACCTTTTTTCTATTAGTAGACCCCAATGTTCGACTTTTTTCTATTAAAAATTTTACCTTTACTCCAAAAAAATTAAAAAAATTGTGGAGTAAAATTCGAAATTACAAAAGTCTAAATTTACGGGTTTTTCCATTTTTGGATTGTTTTCTAAGACTAAATTTTAATTAAAAAAAATTTTTAAAATGAAACAAAAAAAATCAAACATTGAATTATCTAATTATATTGCCTGGGCAAGAGGATCTAATTATATTGCCGGGGCGGTAATTTTTTTGAGAAAAATTCTTTGGTAAAAACCTTTTTTTTTAGGAAGATTTGTTAAAAATTACGTAAAAAAACATTGTTCAATTTCCTAGATAATAGAACTCATTTGAAGGCATTCATGTTAAGTCTATTTTTTTTCTCAAAAACCGTAAATGCTACGAAAAAACAAATATGATTTTTGAAGAGAACTCGTCTAAATCTATCAGAAAATGCGGTTTTCTATGTGGATGTTTAGGTAAAAATAAGAGGGTTTCTTTATTGAGTTTTACAAAATATTAAAAAATTACCCGAAAAAGCCTCCCAAGGTTTATATAGCTCTAGACCTCCTTTACCCTATATGAAAGTTAGTTTTTTTAAAAAAAATTAAGATTTATGAAAAACACCTAGGTGTTGTTTTTTCAAGGGTCCAAAATCTATTCAAAAAGTTAATTTGTCAAGAATATTAAGTAATTTGTATAAGATAAATGTTCTATTTATTGCCGAAATTTTCAAAAAAGCAAGGATCAAAATTAAATGGAAAAAAATTTTCTGAATTTTTTGTAATTTAAAAGGCTTTTAGGTTTACCAAACCGTCTCCTACCAATCTTTGACTAGGTGGTCTACACGAAAAGCTCTGTAGAGAAGTCGTTATAGATTGTTATAGAATAGAGGCATAATTCAAAGCGTTAGTGGCTAATGTGTCATAAAGGTGTGATATATCATTAATTTTAAGTAAGGAAGTTTATTCTAATCTTTCTATTGTTTAATGGGCTGAAATATTGCTATGTTGACAGAGATTAAATTATACGTAAAAAATATCTTTTTAATATCTTTATTATTTGAGTACTCTAAATCTTTAGTAACATGGAATATTTGAGAATCGATCGGGTTTGAAGAGTCAACAGTAAAAATAAAACGTGCTTCGGGACCTAATTCCATATGTTCTAGTATTTTACAAACAAATAATTCACGTGGATCATTACTATGTGTCTCATATTCCAAACTTTTTGATAACTTTGCATAAAGTCTTAATCCAGCGTGCTTATTTAAAATAAAACCATCTTGACTACCAATATTTTTTTCCTCTATTGCGACAGATTTTAGATTTTTAAAGTATAGCTACGTTTTTTAATAATACTGATTTTGATTTTTTATCTATTTCTATTTTTCTAATTATTTTAGCCTTAATTTCAAAATGTTTGGTAATAAGGTTTTGGAGTGGACTCGGAGTCAAGTCATGCTAAAATCACATTTTTTCACATCATATTTTTGTCAATGTCACATTTTTTGTGGATCGTATGTTCACATAGTCAATATGACCAGCTGATTTGATCGGGTCACTTAAAGATTAAATAAATTTAAGTTTTAGAAAAAAAACTAAGAAAGTTTTGAAAAAAGATTTACGGAAGCTTTCCTAGAGAAAATTAATAGTAATAAAAAAGTTTTAAACTATTTGGCTAAGATTTTAGAATAATTCGATGTCATTTATTTTACAAGCTTCAAATAAAAAAAAATATAGAATTAATTAAATTGAATTAGATGAAAATTAATTACACAAGTCTTGGAACAATTAAGATTTAAAAAAAAAGGAAAAAAATGAACATTCATGGATCTTTTGGTTCTTGGTGCAAATTTAATTGAGATTGAGCAACATAGGAAATTTTCTGTTGAATTTGTTGAAGTAAATTTTCAGCACATTTAGTAACATATTCTAATTGACGAGCTGCAAAAGCGTTTTCTATTTCAAGTTCTCTTAATTGTTGAGCTTGTAATTGTTCATTAGACTCGTCTTCATTCGGCAAAGAATCAATCAATTCGTCAATACGTTTAGCAGCAGATGTAATAGACTTGGCGTATTCAATCTTAACATCTTCAATTGATTTTTCATCGACAGGCTTATCTTTATCATCATCTTCATAACCGCGATTCAAACTCTCTGCAAAATTTTCAAATTTACTAGGCTTAGCTCGTTGTTGCAAAATACCCGTTGCATCACAAAATAAAGATGCTAACTTATTCACTTGATCTTGCAACTGACTAAGTCTATCTGACATAGCTTAAACGAAAATAAAAAAAATATATGTCTAAGAAATTTTTAACAATTTAATAAGGGTTCAAGTCCTTAAAAGTTATAATTTAAAAAAAATTTTGATTGATCTAAAATTTTATTCAATTTAATTTTTCTAAAAAATCAGCTAAACTTCCAAACGAACTAGTCGTTTTCGATTTTAATTTTTCTTGATCGATTTCATTTTGTTTCAATTTCAATTGAAGACTTTGAAATTTTTTTTTTATTGCATTCGATTTTATAATTGTTGGTTTTTCTGATTGAACATTTTGAGCATGAATTTTCGAATTGAATTTTAGAGAACTTTTACTCAAGTCTTGCTTAAATTTCTTTTCATTTAAAGTCTTGGTTGATTTTAAACACTTTAAATTTTGCCTTTTTATCTCATTAACAATAATATTTTTATAATTACATCGTTTGCATTCATAAATCAATTCGATTCCTTTATAAATGGCATTTTTTATGACTTTATCCTTGAACGAATCTAATTTAGGCTTATAATCAAATAATTTCAATTTTCTATTTAATTTTGCGTGTCGGCTTCTCATGTGATATTTAGGTAAAACGTACACTGTACAATTATTAGGCCAATAAGATAACATACATTTTTCACAATATTCTAAATTCCAATTAATTTCATAAGCTTTATTGGCTTGTTGTTGCTCGACAACTTTTTCATTCAGTTTGAGCTTTTTACGCTTTATTTCATCTTCTTTTAAACATTCTCGAGAATCATTCGAGTTTTTTAAAAAGTCAAAGTATTCTTTAACTCGTTTGTTTTGAGAGTAAAATGTGAGATTTTTCAAATTAGATAAATGCGACTTGGTCAATTCACTTAAAACTTCCGATTCGGCCATGCTTAAATCAAAAAAATATTTAGCTTTTTTTCTTATAAATTTTCTATTTTGCCAAAAACTTTCACGTCTTTAGAATTCATGGAAAAAAATACAAAAAGAAATTTTTTTTTCAAAAATCTTTATTTTATTAAGTATAAAAAAGGATAAATAACTATTGGTAATACAAGATTATCATTATCCTTTGTAAAAGCTTCAACATAACCTGATAAGGATAAGTTTACTAATATAAATATATAATTTTCGTAGTGTGTTAAGTCAATAAGACCGATTTGAATTAAAAGAATATAAAAAAATAATTGAGAAAAAACCATTGCCAACGAGCCTTCTACTGTTTTATTTGATCCTTAATAAATTAGAATAAATTTTTCTAAAAATTTTCATGAGGTTAAAAATTTCAAAAATTTAAAAAAAATAACAGTGTTTCAGCGACCTGTATTTTTTAAATTAATTTAGAAATATTACCATATAACCTCAAAATATTGAGTTTTGTGGTTAATATTTCATGTTATTTTATTCGAAGTTCTTTCGCTTTGAAAAAGTAACTAAACGAAAATAACTACTACACTTCTATAAATTTTATTTCGTTGAAGTACCGTAGCGTATCAACATACCGTACTGTACCAGCGAAAAAATTATTACAAAAATATTATCGGAAAAATTAATAATAGTTAAGTTTATCTCATGTAGCTGTTTTTTCTAATTTCAGCATTGTTTGTACGTTGGTTGTACGCTACGTTACGGTACGCGACTTAAAATTAGCATAAAATTGCATTAATTGAAACAATTTTTTGTAGAAAAATATCTCTAATAAAGGCCTTTTTTAGTCTCAAATAAAAGAACAGCTCTTTTATTAATTAGTACTTCTAATTGAAAATATTTTGCTTCATTCTGATATTTTTTTTAAAATAATTAACCCTCATGTACATGCTCAAATACTTAAGTTACTTGGAAGTTTGTGTTTTCCAAATTTTGAACCTACAATTGAGGCGAATGAATCGCCGATTCCTACTGTTATCAGACCACTTAATTCAGCCAGGTTAAATTCTTTTAAATATAATATAGATAAAACAGAATCTAATTTGAATTTAAAAAAATATACCATTAAAACTCGAAAACCAAAAAGGAAAGGATAGCCCAATGAGAAGATAGATATGACTTAAAATTAAACTTGAGTTTGTGTCTTTTTCATCCAAAAAGGTTACCAATAATTCTTGGATCATGTTTCCAAGAATACCAATTTTATAATATCGAATAAGCTTGCAATTAAAAAAAATTAAATATTAAATTTAAATAGAATTTAAAAGTTCTTTGCTTACTTCATTAAGAATTAGGAGTATTAACATGCCGTAAGAACAAAGTAAAAGTAAACTTCGATCATGAACAAAACCAAACACAAAAACTAATATTATCAATAAATGAAATATTTTACGAATTTTTGTCAATTTTTTGTGCCTATTGGAATCTTAAGAATAAAAAATATTATTTTCAGATTTGAAAAAGAAAATAAAAATTTTTACCTTTTAAGAATTTTTTGTCTTTTGTGTCTTTGAGTTTAATCAAAAAAATAACAAAACTCATAAAAAAGAATAGACTCAACCAATAACCGAATATAAGAATCTTATAAATAAATATTATTTAAAGCAGTTTAAAGCTTTAAAATATTAAAATTTCTTACTCTTTTTTGATTTTGGTAAAGCAAGTAATCTATTAACCATAAAAATGGATTTTTTTTTATTAAAACAAAACACATTGGCACAAAGTATAAAGCTAAAGCTAATATACATCCTGAGACAAAAAGAACTAAAGATTTTTTTCCTATTTGTGATGTGAATATTGTCACCAAAATTAACCAAATTATCGCTTGCTTTAAATAAGTTATAAATAAGTTAAAAATAATTTTTAAGTCTTGAATATTTTGAATACTTCAATAACGACAACTTCATCATTCTCTGGCTTAAAAATCTTTGAAATTATTTTTTTAAGTTTAGCTCATTATTTTCTTAGTTTTAAATTTACTTGAGTCATGTGCATGAAAAAAGTAAAGGCACCACATGAAATAAAAGATGATATAATAAGTAGCTCATTAAAAGTAAATGTCTTTGGAAAAATAAACGGAATTTCACGTAAAATTTTTAGACCAATTGTACCACACAAGACTACACTTGAACATGCTTTGGTATCTTTAGCAAATAAAATTAATTTTAATTATGAATTTAAGCTTGATTCATAACTAAATCTTACGATTTCGTAAAAGAAAAAAAAAAGTAGAAATGACTGTTAGTGAATAAATCCATCGAATTATTCTCAAATTTATGTAGCCTATATCAATTAAATTGTAAGATGGATAATAAAATAGACAGCTTGTCAAAACAACAAATGTGACTACTAGAAATTGAAGGCCAGAAAGTTGATCTCCTTTGAAAAAAAAGACAGAATTTTAAAGATTTAAATTAGAATAAGATAGTTTTTTTTAAGTTACCAGTTACTAAATACTTCGTTAAAAAGCCTAATATAAAGCAATTGATTGTTAATAAAGACGAAGTTGAGTTCAACAACAGGATCAATCTATTGTAAGTTTTTTGTAAATTCGTTTTAATAGTATTTTGGTTCGTATTTTCATCGTTAATTGAATAATTATCTGCTTCAAAGGTATTACAATGTCTTAAAAAAATTTATTTGAAAGTTAAATGAATTTTATTTTGGTGAAAAAACTCTTACTTGAGGTTCAAAAACCAATCTTTTAAATAGTAAGTCATTTGTATTGGATTTTTTCTTTAAGTATGATCCTATTATAGAACATCTGCAAAAATTTAAAAATATTTTTTATTAAACATTTCATCAAAAGAAGCATTTTTCAACAAAAAAAAATCAATGAAAATATTTCGCACTTAAAAATTTAATTATTTAGTGAACACCATAAATTTCTCACTGTATAAAAATTTTAAGCCTTTTATGTAACTCTCACAAACGTCTAAAAAATTGCTCTTGAACAGTTTCGAATCGGGTTAAAAAATGTTTTAGAACATGTCATGATTTCAAAAATGTACTTTAGTTCAAAATAAAATCTCAGTACATAAACACGACACTTAATGTACAGAAATATTATGTAAAAATTTTTTGAGCTTAGATAATATTTCTCGAAATTCTGAAAAAAAATTATGACTTAAATTCTGGTTATTTATCGAGCAAAATTTAATGAAAACTGATCAAC
>NTPY01000824.1:457826-492897 GCA_002922825.1 Brachionus calyciflorus
AAATAAAAATCAGAATTTAGAATTTTGTGGATGTTACAATATACATATTTTTTAGTCGAAAAACAATTTGAAACGAATAATTTTCTAAGTTGTAAAGTGATTAGAGGTAAAAGTTTTAAACGAATTATGAAGAAAACAATTATTGATTTTTTTTTAATTTAAAAAGAAATAAAAAAAAGGAAAATAAAGAGAAAAAACTCAACTATCCTGAACTTCTTGTCAATTTTCTCCTTTTTCAAAGCGAACCGTAGACGTATGATATCGTATATAATCGAACAAAAACGTATCAATTCAGATGCTTGGGTGAACTTAGCGCGTCTATACAGACTTAAATCAAACGCTACCTAATTTTAACTCTTATTTTTCCAATAATATTTAATATAAAATAACAAAATGAAAATATTTGGAGTATAAAAAATTCGTATTTTATTACGAAATTTACTTCAAAATTAAAATTAATTTACTTTATTTTAAAATTTATTATTAAAAATTTTAAAAAAATAAACTCATTTTTCAACCATTTTCTTTAATTTTCTCACTGAGTAATCAACTGTTTTGACAGCACCGGCAGTTAATACTCCTTTAAGTGATTGACTTAAACTAGTATGTTTAACAATAGACGTGACTGCCTCTCGAACAATATCTTTATAATCAACTCGATGTGTTAATTTATAAATATATTCTTCGAGATCGTAGAAGTGTGTTGTTTTAAACTTATAGTTAACTATAGTTTGTATAAGATTTTTCGGAAGTAAACTTAAATGATGATAAATAGTATGCTGATTTAGAGATTGAGTTAGCTTACCAGTTTCAAAATTGCAAGTTAAATGATTCTCAAAAGTCTCTTTAATCAAATAAGGCTTGTATAAATGGACAAAACGCTCAATTTGTGGCGTTACTATATTCTCTACTTTTTGCTTGTTTTCTCCTATAATCATTCTAAAATCTCCTGAATAGGACAAAGAAGTAATACATACAAATAGTTCGAAAAGAGTAAATTTTTCAGGTAATAATAATAAAGCTGTATGTAGGGCATTTTTTAAATTGGTCTGTAATGCTAAATCAATTGATTTACTAACAGATTCAAAGCTATAATTAACATTTATACCAATATTATCTTGATTAGGATCAAGATCATCTGTTATTTGATTCTCGAGTGTCTTGGTTGAGCTACCAGTTTCAGGCAAAGGTTTTCTTAACGGTTTTTTAATCATACGAACAGGTTTTTGGAGCCTGCCACTCAAGTATAAATAATCCCAATCATACAAATCTCTAATCAGCGCATCTTCACTTACCACTCCATATTTGATTAAAAAATTTTCTGAATCAATTTTCAACGGAACTAGAGTGTTATAATAACAAGCAGCACCGAAATCATTTTGAATTTTACTTAAATAATAAGGTCCTAAATACTTCAAAAAAGAATAATGTGATGAGTTCATTTTTAAATTTTCATCATGAAATTTAATTGAATCATCGACAACAAAAACAAAATCAGTCATTGAATTACTTTTCTTTGGATCGTTTTCCAATTGTTTGAAAACACCCGACCCGTAAGCAAAAGCGAATTTTATGTACTGAGATGGGAATTTACTAAGGATATTTTGAAATAGAAGTTGATTCATTTGTTTCTTTTATTTTATGGACTCGAAAAAAAAAGGAAAATTTTTTTATTGATTATTTTTGTTTATGTTAATTGTGTGAACGAATTTTACACGGCTCGTTTTGAGCATATCCAATTGATTTTTAGCTTTACGGAATTTGTAATCGATTAAAAGCGAGTCTTGTTTTGAATTTAGTTTAGACGCTTGACGAAATTCGGTACGGACTTTATCCAATAAACCTGGTTGATTTTTAGATAAACGAACAAATTCGGAGTAGAGTTTCAAAATTTGTAATTGAAATGGACTTTTTTTAAGAAGTTTTCTAGCACCCGACATAAAAGCTTCAAATTTCAAATTTATTTTTATATCAACAAAAAAAAACGAATTTTAAGATTTCAAATTATAATATATCTTAGTATATAAATTTATTTTATATTAATTCAAGTTTGAGTTTTAAAGGTATATATTTTTTGCAAATTTGAATTTTCAAATGAAGAAATTTTGCTTACATTTTAAAAATTTAGCAATTTATTTTGTCTGAAAAAATTTTTATTTTTTAAATCAAGGTCTTTAATTAGAAGTTTTCCAAGCTTTAAATTCAACTAAGGTTATTAATTTAAAAAATTTTGTTTTAATAAATTCAAGCTTTAAAATAAAAACGAAAATTTTATTTAGAAAATTTTAAAACTATGTTTGCGATTAAACTAGGAACTAAAATTTAGCCTGCCAATCAAAAACCTAAAATAATAAGGACATAATATGATAGATTAAATTACTATTAGAAAAGTGAATAGCCACTTATAACTGCCTTAAATTTAAAGACGATTTACGCTAATAGTTGATAATTAATGATTAGTGTTTCTTTTCTTTTTTTAAAATAAATTTTTTGAAATAAAAAATCTGAATTCGTCCTAAAAATCTAAAATCCCTAAAAAATAAATAGAACTACTTGGATTTTCTATCTTTTTTGCTTTATTTAATTTATATAATAATATCAAATTTAGACCAGAGCTTGGAAAAAATTGAAATATTCTTTCTTTTGGAATGCTTTATAAAAAACGAATCAAATCACTTGATAATTTGAAAGCTCATTAGAAACTTTTTATTAATAGAAGAATTCAAGAAATTTAATAAACACGTTGATTAGATATTTTAATGAAAAAACGTGTTTAAGAGAGAATTTTATAAACCACGTTTTTTTCAATAAATAAATAAATATAAAAAAACGGTAAGGACTTAAACTGTCGTTTAACTGAGCTTAAAATCTAGTTAAATTACTAGTAAGAGAAGAATCTGTCAACAAGAGACTAAAACATATTATGAAGCAATAATTATTTTGTTTCTCTTGTTTTTTTTTTCTCAGTTACAAACTTTTTTTTGGGATAGCTTAAAATACAAAATTTTTTAAAATTCGAACAAAATATGTCCATAGTCGAAGTGAAAAGCTAATAAAGACACTAAATGATTTAAATTTTGAGAGAGAGAGAGAGAGAGTGTGTATTAGAAAATCGACTATTTAAATACTTAAGAAATTAGTTCTAAATTTCATTTCAATTTAAATTTCTTTTTGTTTGAAGAAAAAAAAAGAAAGTTTTTTCTTCCTTGAGTCCACTTTGAGTCTAAATTTTTTTCTTATTCCATCATGTATTACAACCAAAATTTTTTGTACCAATCAAATGGCACCCAATATAGCTCTCAGTCAAATGCTAATTTTAATGAAAATGTTCCGATGCCATTACACCAGATTTATATGCCAACTGGCTTTCCAGCGTATACACAAGTTTTTGATTTCGAACGTAATGAAACCATGTTATCAGACCATTTTAGTAATTTATTTTTATATGAACAAATCTGGAAACCGATAGGTGCTCATACAACAAGTAAAACTGAGAGCTCTGTTAATAATCCATCGATACATATTCAAAGTCCAGTCGCTCATTCAACTCCGAGACCAATTAGGAAATTACTTAAAACTCCTTTAGAAATTCAAAATGTTTCAAAAGGTAAAAAATTAAAATACTATTGAAATATTTAAAATAAAATAATTTCTAATTAATATTTTTTCTAGGTGATAAAAAGATTGATACTATTCCTGAACAAAACGGACTCTTAAGAACGAAAAAAACAGATATCAAAATGTCAAAGCCAAAGCAAATGGGTAAAGCAATTGGTGCAAAATCAAGCTTAAACTCATCAAGCAATTCTCTTGATTCTTTCTCACCGAAATCCAATAGTAATCAAAGAAAATTACCATTGAGAAGCCAAGGTATTGACATGAGTCAATTTTTGAACAAAAATTCAGAATATGGCTCCTCGTGCGAATCGTCATTTTTGGGCACGGACTCAAGCTTTGGAAAATTTAAAAACAAAGAAAAAGTCACTGTTCAAAATAAATGTTTATTTTGCGAGAATAATGGCGAATCACCTGAGATTTACATGTCTCATCCGTTAAAAGACAGTCTGGGAAAAGTCGTTTGTCCAGTATTAAGAAATTACGAATGTCCAAAGTGTGGTGAATCAGGCGATTATGCTCATACGAACAAATATTGTCCAGAGACTCAACGAAAACAAAAAGAAAATAAAATTAAAAAATTTTTTAATCAAAGAGATTAAAAAATAGCCAAAAAAAGTTTTTCAATTATGAAATTTTTAAGTTGTCTAATTTAATTTAATTCAAAAAATTTACCTGGCTGATTTTAAAAATCAACAGGTTTTTTATTTTTATTTTTTAAGGAAATTATTTATATAAAATATTAATTAAAAATTTTCTTTTTTTCTCAAGTTTTAACAATGCAACCTAAGGGCCCGGGTTGTATTTTTAAAATCTTGAATAAAAAAAAAGAAAATATAAATTTCATAAAAGTTTAAATTTTAAATTTGAACACTAATTAAAGTAATGATTTTTTTTTTGCAAATCAAGTATCTTCATTTTAGAAGAAAAAAATTAATCAAAAACAAAAATTTTTAAATATTTAAATAATTTTTGTCAATTTAAATGTTTAGGCAATTGTTTAGCCTATTTTGTTCAATTTTTTCAAAAGAAAATTAAATGCTAATTGTTTAGTTTATCTGCGTTTAAGCAGATTTTTTGTTGTTCTTGTTATTATTGTTGTTATTGTTCAAGATTATTTTTTTTCTAATTTTTTGCCAAATTGTTTGAATTTAAAAAATAAATTAATAAAGTTATTTTAAAACCTTAAATTTTATCTTCAAATTTTTTATTTTTCTTTCAAAATAAAATCCCAATTTTAAAGATCCTTTTACTTTAATATTCATTTAAATAACGCTGAAACAAGCTTTTAAGAGTAGGATGTTTTTCTAAAGAAGTTATTGATTTTTTCTTTAAAAAAAAATTCTTGACAACCGCTTGGAATTTTTATTAAAAGTTAATATTTGACAATTTAAGAAAAAAAAAAAACTCAAGAAAAGTAAATCGTAGCTTTATTAATAAAATCTCTGGTAAAAATTTCGCCAAATTCTTACAAACAATATTTATTAGCAAAGAATACTCTATTCACTCTTAATTACCAATCTACTATTAAATGGATACTTTTGAATAATTAATTTTATTTTTTTAAAATTAACAATTAAATCTTATTTTTGAAAAGTAAATAAGCAACAAAATAAGGGTGTACTATTTAATTTTCAAAAAAAAAGTATCAAATTAATTTTTTTTTAACTGAGTATAGTGCCCCAAATCATAAATTTTAGTTTCTTTAAATTTTATTCCTCCATTAAATGACTATATTGGAAACTGTCTGGATAAAAATTCTAATATAAAATGACAATATCTTGCGAAGTTAGCTTAAATTTTTTTAAAAAAAATTTAAATTTATAATCTTTCACTGTTAAAACCTTTTTTGTACAGTATTTTTGCTTAAAATTTTTTTTTTCTCAGACTTTAGGCTTATTTATTCAAATAATTATGAATCAAGTTTTCCAAAATAAAAGCTAAGTTTTGTAATGAATTGTCATATCTATAATATAGAATATTTTCGGAATATTTTTATTAGAATAGACTTGACTTATTAGGTCTCAAAAACCGCTAAATTTTAACTACGGTTTATGATTTGGGGAACTTTAAAAAAATTTCCAAAATAATTTAGATTAAATGATTTGGGCTTAATGTTTTTCGTTTTATTATTCAATTTATGCGTTGTTATCTTAGCTCAAAATAACTATTTAAATCAAAAGGATGCATTTAAGGAATTTTCACCAGAGAAAAGTCTTGAGTGTAAATTTAATTCATCAAAAAAAATATTAGTTAATTTAAATACGTCAATTTCCCGTGTCTATGTTACAAATATTCACCAAAACCCTGAACGAAGTAACCTACTTTACATCAATTTTTAATTTATTTAAGAATCTTTTTTTATTATTTTTAAGTCATCTATGAAATGGATAATCAAATAATATCCTTTGTTTCTCTACTTGGTAATTCAAAACTATATTATCTTAAATATTTTCAAGTTTTTACCGGCCTAAATTCTATACCAATGGGAGTAAGTATTGCCAAATATGAAGCAACAATATTTTAAAATTCATAAATGTTTCTGTTTTTTTTAAGATGGATTTTATGTACAAGTCGATTGAAAATGATTGGATAGTGACTCGATTCCTTTTTAGCTTTCAAAAATTAAGAAATTCTAATATGGATAATATTCTTAAATTGTTGAAAAATATCACAATCCAAGAGGAATTAGAATTTGATAGTTTTTTTCATGATAAATTCGAGTATGAGTATTTCAAGTGTAAAAATCAAAAATATCTAATTTATATAAATCAAATTCTAATATCTAGATCCCAGGTAACTAGAACTCAAAAAAAAATTTTTATTTAAATTTTTTTTTAAATTGATTTTTAATTAATCAAGTTTTTGGAATTTACGCAAGCTAAACAAAGGTTAGTTCGGAGTGTTTTAATTACAATCAATGAGACAGAATTTAATTCGACAAATAGGACTATTTTAAAATTTAGTCCTGATGATGAATATATTAAATTTTCGATTTTAATGACAGTTATTTTATCAGTTATATTCACAAGCATATTTTTTGTTTATATTATTTGTAATAAGGATCTCGTTGTAAAAATTTTAGAATTCTTAACAAATGCACTGGATAAATTTTCAAGCTTTTAATAATAAAAATTTAAAAAAAAAGAGAGGGTTTTTAATTTTGATATGCTTTATTTAGTAAAGTAAGTAAGTTAACAATAAAAATAGTAAAAAGATTTATAAAGATGACTAGTTGAGCTACTGACGCTAAAAACCATGCTAAAAATTTGCTCTCATTTTTTTATTTTAATTCTTTTTCGAATTAAACAAAAAAAGTTTATTTGTGGAATCCACAAAATATGTTTGATGGCAAATTGGTGTCATATTGGATTTCAAATATAACCAACAGTAATTTTAAGTGAATTATTATCTCAGAAAAATAAATTATAGCTTGATGTTGTTCAATTGATTTTGTTGGATTTAACGTTATGAATAAAATTTCCGATCTTTTTTTGTTTTTGTATGTAAACCATGTTTTTTAGTTGATTCAAAATAAAACAATCTTCTCTTAGATTTTTCTAATTTGCAGTGAAAAATTATCGATCGAAAAAAAATGATGTCTAGACACAAAAACATAAGGAATATAAACGCGTATACTAAAAACTCCTGAGCATACCTTGGAATTTAGTCTAGCTCTTGTCTAGTTTAATATTCAAACATCGCCGTGAATCACGACTTGGTTTGAGAAAAAAAAATCAAACAAATTTATAGACCAAAGAGAGCGACTATTTTTGGATGGCAATATTTCAAAATGGGAACGAAAAAAAATATTTAGAAACTGGAATTTATCCTACTTTTAGGTTGGTCTTATTTAAAAGCCAGTTTCAATTAACTTATGCGTAAATATTTAAGCTAAAATTAAAACAAGAAAGGATAGAAGAAATATAAAATTCACTATCCATTTTAGTCTATTTTTAAATCGCTTCTAAATCAAAACGTGTTTTTGAAATTCTTAAAAATCATTCTAAATAGGTGAGGTATTTTTAGACAAAAAATTTCAGTCAATATGCGTTTATGTTATTTAAGCTGTTTTGATTAAATAAGGACATAACTAAAAAGATCTAATTAAAAAATTGTTAAATATTTTTCGTCTTTACAGATAAATAAATTTAATAGATACATTATTATTATGCAAAATAAGCGCGTATTGACTGTAAGTGCTATTGAAAGCATAAAATTAATCTTGATACAGATTAGTATCCTAAGTTGCTTTGCTCTCTCAAACCATTATTGCTTAGGCTACTTACAAGTTAACAATCTAGGCGATTATTTATTACTTTTTAGTGAACCAAATTGGTGTAATTGACTGAAGAATATTCATTTTAAAGTTCATTCGCCAAAACTAAAATTCAACCAAAATTCTTTTGTATAATCGAATTTTAAGCAAATCTAAAACTTAAAGAGAAAAGAATTAAATTACATTTTTGTGTATTCCAAAACCATTAACCATAAAAACCATCTCATTATAAAACAAGATTATTCCATAATTTAGAAATGATTTTGAAATAAATTTTAATCAACCTTTTCAAAAACATCATCTTTCAACCTCTAACAAAACTTTTTCTAAAACAAAATTCTTAAGATTCGCTTTAATCAAAGAGTTAACAATATAGAAGAGATTTTATAATCAGTTTAACTAAAAATCAGTTTAAGTTGATTATTTTTTGTTTGAATTTTGAGTAAAACCTTTTTAATTAAATTCTTAAAGGGGATATTTTCTATTATAAAAAATAATACACCATTTTTTTCTATTTTATCAACCACTTTAAACAAATCAAAACCTTTTTTTTGCATTATCTTATTGCATCCGAACTAACCTCGTAAACGTAATTTACTCTACCGTGTCAAACCTTAACCCTACTAAGACGGTATCCAAAAATAAATTTTTTTGAGCACCTTTTCGGTATTTTTATCAATGCACCTTCTAGTCCGATGACATTTTTCTCTTTTGCTTTAATATTCATCAAATCCGTCTTGTTCATTCTTAGAGTCTTAAAAATGATTTAATAAATGAAGTAAATTTCAGTGCATCATGTTCAAAGTCTGTCTCTTTTTTTATGTACTGTTCGCAACACGACGTAACATTATATCAAATTATTTCGATCTTAAAATTTTTAATTCTATTTCCACTATTCCTAACAGAGCGTAACTTAAAATTAGAATATTAAATATTACAGTAATCGATTATGTTTTATAACGTCAAGTTACGATTAGACACAAAAAATAAGCTACGTAAAATGACGTAAAAAAAATTAATTTTTTATTAGATTTTCTTAGACACTTTAAAATTATTAAGATTTATGGAAATTAGTTTTGAAGTGACTTCAAAAAAAAGGAATAAATTAAAATAAAAATAAAATTATTTAAAAAAAAATTAATTTAGTGAGAAAAAAATGATTTTCGATACTATAGAGTCGGTGCTTAAATCGCCACTGGATGAATCTCAAAAAGAAACAATTAAGCATACATTGAAAAAGTGTAAGCATTCAAGACTTTCGTATAATAAGATAGAAATATCAACAAAGTCCGAACGAGAAGTTCTAGCGGAAATCGAAAAAATCAATTGCTCGTTTGAAAACGAACGAAAATCAATATCGAAGCCAGTCGAAGAACTAAAATCAATTAAGGATACCGACTCAAATAAAGACATTCTTGAAAATATAATTCTTTCTGAAAAGTATTTTAATTTTATTATCTCATTTTTAAATAATTATAATTGTTTTTACAGTAATGGTAAGGATATTGAAGAAATTATAATTGGTAAGGAACCTGAAGCCATCAAGAGCCCAAGTCATTTTTATCTAAGAGATGTGATCTTGAGTCCCGAAGAGAAAAGATACATTGATACACAAGATCAAAACCGACGAAAGTTATTTGAAAAAACGAAAAAATTCGCCGAACTTAAGTCGAATCAAAAAAAAGAAAATGAACCCGAATCATTAATTAATTTAAAAAAACAACAACAAATTCTAAAAGAAGAATCTTTAAAATATATGAATCAAAGCATAAAGAAAATTGAAAAAGACACTACGGATTCAATTGGTCGCAAAGAACAAAAAGAAAATTTACCGAAGATAGGGAAACCATTTCAGAATCAGTAAACATATTTTTCCTCAGAAAAGGAAATGAAAAAATTGCTGGCTATTTATTTTTCTCTTTTTTTGATCATAAGTATTTCTTATACCTTTTTGAGTGAAAATAATTGACTTTTCTTTTTAATTTCTTTATTTCGAAAATCCATTTCTCATAACACAAATTTAAGGTCTTTTTGTTTAAAAAAAAAATGAGTTTAACCTTAGATAAAATATGGTTGTGGCCCCTTTGCTGCAGCGCGACGTAATATTACGAAATATTACGCAATGTGACGCTCTATCACATAACGTAACGGACGCATTATTACGTAATATTCCGTAATACGATGTTACATGAAGTCTAGTTACGAAAAATTTATGATCATGGAACTTTGCGTAACAAGACGTAATAATACGTAATATTACGTCTTGTTACGCAAAGTTAAAAATCTATATTCTTGATTTGAATTTTTAAAAATTCTCATCATTCTTTCTAATCAACTACGTAACAATGAGAAACAATAAGAATCTTTAAGTAATTTTCAGTAATTATGAGTAACGATTACTCTCTTTTCGTATCTGATCAATAATAGTTTATATTTATTTTTAATGCTTAATAAAAATAGTTTCATTAATCAATTGTATCTTAATAAAATATTAAGTATTTTTTTATTTTACAAAAGAAATAAATCGGCTAACTAAACGCTTAATTTCGGCTTTATTACCACAACTAAAAATTAAAATATAATATTTTCACTATCGTATCTCCGTGCTACATGCACTAAA
Organism: Brachionus calyciflorus; assembly: GCA_002922825.1. NCBI lineage: Eukaryota > Metazoa > Rotifera > Eurotatoria > Ploima > Brachionidae > Brachionus > Brachionus calyciflorus. Next base: position 468,341 of record NTPY01000824.1, read on the forward strand.
ACCCCAGTTCTCAGTTTCCTGATTGGCGATTTTTTTTTTAACCAACTAGGAAATTTAATATAACTCGAGAACTCGGGTAATGTATCTTAAATATTGAATTCGGACCGAAATGGAGTTAAGGTTTTGTCGATTTTCCTACAAAATCATGCTCCAACTTTTTAAAAATTTCCTATTAAATTATAAGCTAATGTAAAATGTTTCTATACTCGTGAGGCAATTTTTTCAATCATCAAAAAATAGAGTATAAAATTTTTTTAAAAAAATATTTTTTTTTAAGCGGAGATGTAATAAATGAAACAGAACTTAGAGAAACTGAAGAAAGACTTCATAAATTAGTCGAGAGATTCAAATCTTTGAGTCATAAGTGTAAAACTCAGGATTTTGAAGATAATACGTTTGAAAGAACAATACAAAAAAGCATTGAAGATATTGATTTAAGGAAAAAGTCGGCTAATGTTAAAAATTTAATTCAATTGAAAGCAATTGAAGCTAAATATTCCAAAATAGCAACTAAATCAAACGAAGATATCGAGGATGCAATAGTCGCCAAACAACGAGCTAAGAAAGAAGAAGAAGAAAAACGAATTAAAAGAGAACTTGAAAATAAAATTAAAAAAGTTGAATTGGAAAAAAAATTTATAAACAATTTAAACGAATTTAAAAGAATATTTCAACAATTGAAAGCTGATAATGAGAAGCAGGATTTAAATTTGGAATCAAAATCATGTTTTATACAAACTTTATCAACTAATAATTTAATGCTTGAAGCCAATCATTTGAAAAATTCAATTGAAAATTTTATAAACCAAATTGACGACGAATTGAAGCGAATTGAAAAATACCTTACTCAAAATTTTGTTGATAATCTAACTGAAAAATTAAGCGAAGATATTACCAAAAATCTAAGAGATAATTGTCTCGATTTTAAAAATCAAAATGAAGAAATAGAAAAAAAATTAAATCAAATTGAACTTGATGTTCAAAAATCATTAAATGAATTAATCCAGACAAAAAAGGCAAAAGAACAATTTGAACTAGAGCGACAGCGATTGAAAGAAGCTAAAGAATTAGAAGAGAAATTAGCTGAAAAGGCATACAAAGAAAAACTAGAAAAAGAAGCCGAATTAAAAAGACAACAAAAACAAGAAGAAGAAAAAAAAAAGTTAGAATCGGTCACACGGGTTCAAAATGTTGAACAAAATAACAAAGCTGGTATAAATAGTGTAACCCTAATTAATTATGAAAAAATTAAGAATTTCTTTGATCAGTTAAGAAGAGAAACAGAAGAAGCTCTCAATGTCCGAGAGTTTAAAATGTACAAATTTGAATTACAAAAAGCGATTAATTTTCCTTTAAATAGTTTACTTGAGGATAAGAACAGTGATGAAGCACGAAGAATTTTCGATGAAAAAATAATTACTTTAGTTCGTTTATTATCCGGTCAAAATTGTACAATAACATCTACTTTAACTGTTAGTGCATCCAAGCATCCAAAGGCCATAGATTTTTGCTTAGTTTATTTAGCTCGGAAATTGGTTGAAAAAGGCGAAGAAACTGTGGCAAGTAGACCTGAAACTGCATTTCAATATAGTCGAGTTATTGTTGAGGTTTTAAAAAATAATCCTAAATTCGAAACTATTTTAATGGGCCAATTACAAGAGAGATGCCCGTATATAGTACCTTACTATAAACCAAGGGAGAACGGTCAAACTGATGAACAATATTTTGAGTAATTTTTCTATTTTTTTAAAGAGAAAATAAGCCGCTGGTTCTTGTATTAATTAAAAAAAGACTTATATTAGATATAAGCTATGGACTAGTTTGTCAAATTTTACAGCATCTTAAACCTTTGTAATTATAAATTAATTAAATATGAAATAATTCTGATCGATAAGTTGCTGTTTAATTTTTTTAGAAAAAGTCAAAAGCTGCTAGTTTTCCTATTAAAATAACAAATTTATTGGTTTTAAGTTAAAAAATTTTTTTAGATTTCTTATAAAAAATTGTTTTTTAAATTTATAACCAGAATTTTCAGAGGTTTAGGAAACACAGGAATAAAGGTGGCAAATTTTCAAAAAAGGGAACATATAGTCAAAAAAAATAATAAAAAATTTTACCGCTATTTTTAGCTCTTAAGTAATATTTTTTATTTTTATGACTCTAGAATGCTTTCATTTTTCAAATTTGCAAGGTAAAGGACTTAAGAAATAAGGAGTGAAACAAAATTTATACCCCATAATTGAATAAAAAAAGAACAATTAATTATTTAACGATCACAGCCGCTTTATAATCGATTTAAAAATTTTTCAATTTTTTTATTAGATCTTTAGGTTATAAATTAATGGAAGGAAAAATAGAAGAGGATGTTCACTTTCACTGGAGTTTTGCATTTATATTTCACTTTACTAATAACAGCGAATTCCATAAGTAATTTATCAGGATGCTTTACAATTAAAAAAGCATGGCAATTTTTAGCCGATGTATTAAACATGACACCCAGACCAGAAATAACAGCTGAAATGTTGACTGTTTTTTTCAAATGTACTGGTTATCAATTGCAAAATGTGTATGGAAAGCAATTTTCTAAATTAGTTATTACATTTCAAACGGATTATTTAAAACTGATAAAATCGATAAAATCTGATAAACAATCAGAAGCAGCTGTGTGGAGTATTTTAGATGAATTTTTAAAAAATGGTAAATTTTCCGAATGGAAAAAACCCAATTAATTTCTCCGTAAAGATAAATAATTATTTTGTATTGAATTAAAGAATTTAAATATTAATATTATGACTGTTAAAATAAACAATAGTATATTAAAATTAAAATAAAAGATTTTTTAAGCATCCGAAACTTCTTTTTATTTCAAATTATAAAATCTAAAACAAAAATTGATTTAGTAACATTTTCCCCACAATACATTTTTCCCACTTACATTTCCCCCACGTACATTTTCCCCATAATTTTTTTCCCCACTTTTTTTTTCCCCCACAATTTTTTTCCCCACTTTTTATTTTCCCCATTTAACATTTTACCCATTTAAAAATTTACCCATCGTACATTTTCCCCACAATAAAAAATAGCCTACTTTCTTATTGGTTAGTCAAGGAGCCAATAAAAAAATAAAAATATTTATTAATATCTAATAATTGCTAATTAAATGAAAATTACTCGATTACCGACAGGATTCCGGAATAAGACTGGTCTTATTAAATAAAAATAGCCGCTTTATCCGGATTAATAAGTAAATGTTAAAAAATCCATCCAATCCATACAAAAATCTTTATTTCATTGTTGATACAGTTATAGGAGCAAAGAGCAAGAGAAACCTCAGAAAAAAATAATTCAGTGGACCATGCAATTTAAAATGTAGTCAAAAATGGCCAAAAATGCAAGGCAAAAGATGCTACAGTGGTTGTTATATAAATGTTACGTCAACCGTAACTTTTGACCGTAACCGTAACCCATTTTAATTAGCCATTTTGCAAGTTTTATCTTATGGAAAATACCCGTACAACTACCCGTACAATAAATTAAAACTTCATTTAAAACTTAATTTTTTTATTGGCTATTTTAGACACCGCCTAGATAGTGGGGAAAATGTTAAATGGGGAAAACGTTAAATGGGGAATTTTATTGTGGGGAAAATGTTAAGTGGGGAAAATGTAAAATCACCCAAAAATTATATCAAATCAGAAAGATTTAAAAATAAAATTAAAAAAAAAGCAATTAATTTGATTTAATTGATAATGATTATTATTGATAACGATTCGAATGAAAATAGAAAATAAAAAAATCGAAATTGATTAAAAGCTTTAAAGATGCCTTGATCTTTAAAAAAAAATACTATAAATTTCGATTTATAGTTTTAAAACTTTTTCATTCCTAATTCGAATAAAAAAGTTTAAGAAAAATTTTAAATCAAACAAAGTCTTAAAATGTCAACCGCTCCAACTCAAGCTCAACCAACCTTAACTGCTTCTCAAGCTCCAACTCAAGCTCCACAAGCTGCTCCAGCTTTGACTGTTGCCAAGGCCCCTACTCAATCAGTTAAACCTGAATCACCAAAATTGACTTTGTCAGCTTTTTCAGTTTCCCCATTCGCTTTAGATGCGAGTTTTGGATTTGGTTTATATCATCCATTCGGTGCCATTGCTCCATTATCTCCATTCAACTCATTTGCTCCACTGACCTCTGCTTATCCATTTTCTGGTTCGGATACATTTTCTTTTGGACAATTTGATGCTGCTCCATACTACGGATCATCTTTTGGCGCTTATCCATTCACCTTCTAAATTTATATCAATCCCTTTTTTAGTAATTATTTAAATGTTTTGCAAAAAAAAACACATTCAATTTTTTTAAAAAAATTAATTTTGAAATTAAGATTTTTTTTTTGGTTACTCTACAATCAGAAAATAAACCAGCTTTATTTTTTGCCTTAAAAACACTTTTTTGTTTATTTGATTATATATTTTATTAGAATCTTTGAAAGAAGAACAGGGTTATAAATATAAACGGGATGATATATCATATGGAAAACAACTAAAGATTATTGAGAAAGAATTAATGGTTGACTGCTTAGATTAGATAGTGAGATAATTATCGATTTAATCGAAAACTAATTTAAAGAAATCAAGGTCAAATAGACTCAATTAAACACTTTATATTCTTAATTGAAGACAAAATGATAAAAGGAATTTACTATTACCATTTATATAACGAGCTTAACACTCTACTTAAACCAATTTGGTAAATCAAACTAAATAATTTTTCATTAATTTATTTTATCTTATTCAAAAGACTTTTTTGGTTATCCTTAAAATCCGGACAAGGACACACGGACACGGACAGCCGGACACGGAATTTTACCTATCTAAAATCCGGACCCGGACTGAATTTTTTTGAAATACTAAAATCCGGACACGGAATAACTATGTCTAAAATACGGAAACGGAATTTTTTTTTAAGTTTAAAGTACGGAATTTAAAAATAAAAAATTCATGCAATTGTTAAAAATTAGAGTTTGCAATCAATTTAAAAATCATTATTTAGTCAACGCAGAATCCATCACGGCAAGTGTTCTAAATATTGATTTTTTGTTGCATGTCAAAGTTTTACTTAAAAAGTGAATTCTATTTTGTTTTTCATTTTAGATGCCAAATCAAAAAATAAGTCTAAAAAGAGATAAAAAATTTAAATTTAAAATGTTATAAATTTTTTTGTTGTTTTTACTTCCTTCGTTTTAATAAAACTCCGTATTTTATAATTTGATATTAAAAAATTTTTCTATTTTTCCGTGTCCGGATTTTAGTGTGCTAGTTTTTTGGTCCGTGTCCGGGTTTTAGATAGGCGAAATTCCGTGTCCGGCTGTCCGTGTGTCCGTGTCCGGATTTTAGGGACAGCCGACTTTTTTTTATTATATATATATATTTTTTTTACTTATATTTTTTAATTCTTTTATATAATTATTGCCCATGGGGCTAAGATTTCGATTAAATAAAAAAAATAAATATATAAATGAGCATTTTTAAGATTTCTTAAAGAACTTATATTTATTAGATGCTAGGATTAGTGAGGTATTTTCTTTTGTCAAGCATGCTTATATGCAAAAAAAAAAGATACTATATTGATATCATTTGCTATTTAGATATTTGCGAGGAACGAGCAGCCGTGACGAGCTTTATAAGCAGATATGTGCAACTTTACTCAAACTCTATAGCTGACAATTTAAAAATTTTTGATATTGAAAATTGATATTTGTACATGTATGTAAAATAAAATTTCATTCAAATATAATATAAAATAAATTATAACACGAAAATATTTTATCAATTGAAGGCGGGACTAAATTTTCAATCTTTTATGAAAATTTTTTATTTTTATATAAGGGTAATTAGTCCCCTCACTGACATCTCTCAGTTTAAAGTATTAAAAAAAGTGAATCTGCATTTGAACTCTTTTATTGAACCTGAATTAAATTTTTTGAACATTTTTTCAACCCTTTTCAAAAATTCAATTTGAAAAGAAAAAACTTTTTTGATTTAAGACGTAAAGAATTTTTACCACTCATTTTCTTTTAAAAATGACTGCAAGCCTTTGAAAAAAAGACTTGAACATGGAGATTTAATTAATTATAAAACAAGCCAAATTTTTTAATATATTTTTTTAGGGCTCACGGTTTTTCGACAACGTTTTCACATCCTTTTGTTTTTCGACAATTGTGTGAAAAATAAAATTATTCATCTTGCCGACAAAAAAAGGTGGAGTAGGAAACTAAAAAAATATAGAAAATAAGTGTGAAAATGTTGTCCAAAGACTACTACTAATAATAAAATATTAAAAAATGTTGTCCAAAACCTATTAATTATGATAAATAATGATTTCAAATTATTGAGTAATTTAATTTTTCAACAATAGACTTAAATAAAATTGCAAATTACAACTTTTTAAGAAAATATTATAAACTAAATAAAGATTCAATTAAGCTTACTTTTTTCTTAAATAAAAGATTTACCCCAATAAAACCAGCTTGCATAGATTTTATAATCATGGCTGTTTTTTTTTGTTTTGTTTAAAATCAAATTAATGCAAAGAACTCACCACTTTTCCTATGTTAGTAAGATTTGCCAATCGGTTTAGAAATTTCGAATAATTTTCTGTCAATAGATTTAACCGAGCCTTCTATTCCCTTTTTGGCACCGTTATTTTTCTCATTCTAATTGCAAGTTTTCTAATAATTTTATGCAAAGAATCAATAAACAGAATTTTTATTAGATTCATAATTTGAAACTTCTTCCTAAATTTATTATCTTATTGGTCGGTTAGTTGGCAAATAGTATTGAGTTTAATAATATTATCATTTAAAATTTTTTCGCGTTAAAAAAATAATTCACACATTTTATTTGATTTTTTGCGGGTGTGATTTCCGCCGGTGTACTAAAGCGTTGTCCAAAAACCGTAGAACCATTTTTTTATTGCCTTAATTAACCAAAACTATAGAAATTAGCTAATATTTGAGTTAAAAATTAATCTACTTTGAAAAAAATCATAAAAAAAATCAAATTCGAAAAATTATTTTTTGGTTGGGTCCAAAATGACCCATTAATTTTAATTTTGAACGGATAAGGGTTAAAGAGTTTTTGTAAATTTTCAATTTTACAGAATAAAAAATATACAGAATTTTACAAAAAATTTATCCTTTGATTATGTCGAAAATATTATTATTAGAATGAGTAGTCTGTGTTGAACCAGTAGAGGCGATTTTTTAAATTAGTGATTAGCCGATTGAAAAATATCATGAAAAATTCTTTTCAGTCCTTTAGAAAATTTTAGAAAAAGAGAAAAATTGACTATTCCTAAAAAATTATTATTTGATTTAAATAAAAAAGGAGAGATAAAATATAAAGGCTAAGCAAAGTTTCAAATTAATTGAAATGTTTGATACAAATTTTTTTAATGAGACGACGCCTCCCCTTAAAGTTTCATGTATGCCCGCTGTTTCAAGTATGTTGTTTAAAAAAGGTCCAACAACAAATAAAAACTACATTTTTTTTTTCTGGTGTATATCAGATTTAGAAATTTTCTCAAATTTAATTCATTATAAGTTAGCACTTGCTTTGAAAAAGTTGCATTACTAAATCCGTTACTGGATACATTATCGTAAACATTGGTTTTCTATAAGCAAATTAAATCTATTTCGTTAAAGTTAAGAAAATGTAATTAGTAGAGAAAATGGGCAGTCAATTTTTTTTCTAAAATGGACTGGTAACGTAAACAATTAAAGATATACTAAACGTCATTTTAATGATACCTTATAAAACAAGGAGTTGAATGTGTAATATTGCGATGAAAAGTTGTATTAAAATAATACATATTTTTGTTTGTAAAGATATTTAAAATCATGGAAATGATAAAATCATGGTTTTTTATGAGCAAGTTAAAAATTTTTTTTTTCAATTTTTAAAAAAACTAAAAAATTTGATAAAATTTTTAAAAATGTAAAAAGAAATTTTTCAGTATTTTTAAGAAAATTTTGCTTCATCACTGTAAATATTTTGTGTGTAAAAATCTTGAACTTAAATTATATAAATATATTTGTAAAAAAAATACACACTTATGTATAAAAACAAAAAAACAACCGATCATATACACTGTAATTTTTTTAGGCGGAAATCCGTCTATTTGTAAGACGCTTTTATGAGAAAGTGGAAAAAAAAAGATTAAAAAAATTCACATTTAGGATCATTTACTCTTTAATGATACTCTTTTTAATCTTATATGCGAATTTCACATAAAAGCGTCTTACAAATTTTTACGCCTTTTGCTTATTACCGCCTAAAATATTTACAGTGTAGCTTATAATCTTACACATTAAAGTGTGTAATTTTAAATTTAACACATAAGACAAAAAAAATTAAATGAAAATCGACGGTCAACTGGCCGGAATAGCGACTGATCCGTAAAACCGTCATTATAAACCGGCCGAATGGTCGGTAACGGCCACCGTTTTCATAAAATATTTCTACAATTAAACAGCCGCTATTTAAAATTAAAGACAAGGCAAGTGGTCGAATAGCCGGTCCCAACACAATTTCAATAAAATATTTAAAAAATTATAACTTTTCTTTTTAGAAGCCTTTGTAAAAATAGGTAAAAGGGGATTCTGGGATTTTGTAAAAAAACTTCTATGGTATAATTGTAAAAGGAAGTAATATCGATATTTTAAAAAAGAATCTGACTAACGTCCCGTTACTCGCATATAAAGCTCTGCTTCTCTATCTTATAATGATATTAATTAATTATTTTTATTTTTATATCTAAAAGAAAAGGAGTTTCATATTCAGAACGAATAAACTTAATTGAAAAGTTAGTAAAACTCGAGTTATTTAATTTTTAATTTAAGGTATTAGAATATTCATTTTCAAAAAAAAATTATTTTTAAACTGTTAAGCTATTTCTAGTTATATTTCAATTCAATCGAAGAGACTATTGTCAAGCCCAAAAGGGTCGATTGAATTCATTTATTAAAAAAAAAAAAAGTATAAAAAAATACATGATTTTATAAAAATATATGAAAATGAAATATCTTAAAAATAGAAAAGTTTAAAATTTAGATCAAACTTTCCAAATAATTTACAAGATTTTAAAAAATACAAATTAATATTTCATTCTGTTAGAAAAATGACCATAACCTAAATGTAACTCATTTAACAAAAAATCATTTAAAAATTTTGAACAAAAAAATACGAATGTTGATTCCATGTGATTATTGAATTTTCCTTTCGAAGGAATATTAAACATTAATTTGTTCCTCAAGTCATAGGTAGTATTTTTTATATCTTTGTTTTTTATTAAGGATAACTTTAATCCCACAGGCGAATTTTTATAGTTAAGAATCTTATAAACAAATCTTGCTATTCTAATTATTAGTCTATGTTGATAACATTCAAGGTTATATTTAAATAATAAATTATTTAATTTATTAAAATCTGTCGTATTTTCTATTTTTATCTTTATATTTAATAACTTAAATAAGCAAAAATAATAACTGTTAGATAACTTTTGGAGTGTACGTTTAGGAAAATAGATTGAAAGCGACATACAATAGTCAAAATAAGGTAAAATAAATGATTTGAAAAATTGTAAACGTACTCGGTGAGATAGATAAGTAAGTCTTTGAATTGAATGTAGACGCTTATTTATTGAAACCCGTAATTCAGCTACATAATTCAGAAATGAGAGTCTATTATCAATTGTTATACCAAGTAACTTGAAGCTATCCACAACCTCCACGCTATTATTTTCGAGTTTAATACTTTGAGGTAATGTTAAAGATCGTTTATTAGTCACAAACATTATTTTAGTTTTGTTCCAATTTACATCTATACGATTGTTATTGTACCATTTTATTAATTTACTGACCGATTCGTTAAATTTCACTAACAAATTTTCCAAATTTTCACCAAAAAGTAATATCGTTGTATCTTCGGCCAATAATTTCACCATAGAGTTTTTAAGGTAACTTACAATATCATTTATATAAATAAGGAAAAGTAAGGGACCTAGGACACTTCCCTGCGGCACACCAAGTTTTACTTCAAAAAGCATTGAGATCTTATCATCAATTTTTACGTACTGCATTCGACATCTAAAATAAGATTCTATTAAACAAACTGCAGTGTTAGAAAATCCATATTTTTTAAGTTTTATCATGAGAAGCTTTGAGTCAACAGTATCAAAAGCTTTTTTAAAATCAATGAAGAGAAGAGACCCGCTTACTTTTAATGCTATTTATTTCAGATATAATTTCATGAAGAGCTGTTTCACAACTATAGTTTGCTCTAAATCCATGTTGATTGCCAGAAATAAAGCTATTGAAATTAAGTAATTAATTTAGCTGATTATTTGTTTATGAATCAGCTTTTCAAACATTTTCGCAATCTGTGAAAGAATAGATATTCCACGATAGTTATTTAGTTCCTCATTTGAGCCTTTGTTTTTATATAGCGGTGTAACGACTGCTGTTTTCCATTCATTCGGTATTGAACACGATAGAATAGAAAAATTGAACAAACATGCAATAGCTGTTTTTAGCTTTTTTGATGAAAATTTTAGTTTCTTCATTGGAATACTACAAATACCAGGTGCACTCGATGAAGACAATGAAGATAAGATCTTATCGATTTCTTTAGCTGTAGTAAAACTAAAATTAAAGCTTTTAGAATCAGAAATATTCGACTCGATATTTTCATTTATAAACTCTGAAGCTTCATTAATCGTACATTTAGATGAAGATGATATAGATGTAAAGAAATTATTGAAAATGTTACAAAGTTCAGTTTTATCTTCGGATCTTCTTCCATCAATCATGACATGACTTATTGGATTTGAGGAAGATTTGTCTGTTTTGATATTAATTTTGGATGAGTAATATTGCCAAAATTTTTTTGAGTTCTTAAAATCACCCATTGACTTATCTTTAAAGAACTCAATCAGTTTATCATCATTATAATTTCTAAATAAAGTATTATAATATTCAAAGGTTTCTTTGTCAAAATCTAATTGGGTGCGTTTAAATCTTTTATATGATGTGTCTTTAAGATTTTTTAATCTCAAAAGTTCTTCATTATACCAGGGGAACTGGTCCGAATTCTTTATGCTTATTTTACGGAGAGGAGCTACTTTGTCTATAATTTTAATGATTTCATTTTTAAGAAACGACAATTTATTATCTACATTGTTTAAGTTTTTTAACGGACCAAAATTTATTGCATCAATCATTTCAGTAATTTTTAGAATATTACTAGCTGAGAGTTTACGACATTCGATCTTCTTTAAAACATCAGGCTGTTGTTTAATCGCAATCTTAGCAACAAGAATTCATGGTCACTAAATGAACAATTTATAACATCAGTCTCCTCTATAAGGTTACCATTGTGCAAAATTAGATCAATAGTTGTTGAAATTCTTTTAGTTTTGTTTAATTTTTTTAAAAATTTTGTCGCTATTCTTGTTGGTTTATTTACGAAATCGATCAACTCATTATTGTCACAGAATTTATGAATATTACTTTTTTCATCTTTAAAATCCATATTAAGGTCACCAATTAAGAACAATGGTTCATTAAGATTTAAAGAGTACAAAAAATCTTCAAGTTTGTCTAAGAAATAAGTTTCATTTAAAAAAGGTGCCTTGTAACAGTAAACAAAATAAAAGTTTTGGTTGTTTAAACGAGCTTGAAAATAAATCAGTTCCAATTTTTCAAGTAAAACAGATCTCGTTACTTGTACACTATTTCTTATAAAAACAATCAGACCACCACCATGTCTTGATCTATCGAGTCTAATCTTGAAATAGTGGTCATTTTTATAAAATGAGTTCGGAAAGGAATCATCTAATTTTGTTTCACAAAGAAACACTAAATCAAAAAGATTCGAATTTAGAATATCATCAACTTCAATAAGATGATTTAATATCGAGTTTCTATTAAGGTGGAGTATTTTAAAATTTGAATTATTATGGCAGAAATTTTTGAATTTTTCTGTTAATTTTTTATTATACGATTTGTCAACAATCTCTGGTTGTCAACAATCTAAACATTTATTGACAATTTCAGAATTTAAAATTTCATTTGCCATTTCAATACGCTTATTTGAAATATCTTTTTGTTCGAAATCAAATTCTTTTTTGAAACAAAAATACTAAGCAAATTGACATAAAAATACTCCACAATCTAATTCACCTTTTTGCTGAGGAACTGAAACAATTTGATTTAATTTCCATAAACTTGAACTTATTAGAGATTTTAAATACTTTTGAAGAATTTAATAATATTTGTAATAAAAATATTATCCATATCAAAAAGTGAATCAAAATACAAAATTTTTTTGTGACGAATATCAAATACCAAAAGTGCCCAATGATTTTTATTTAAATTTAACGGGAATAAAATGGTATCATAATCAGATTGATTATCGTTTTAAAGACTTTTTGATATTCCTCGATGGTCTGTTGACAAAATTTTAGTCAAAAACAGAGGATCAATTGTGATAGCTTTTTTTTTCCCAAGAGTATTACACAAAAGATTTAGATAGAAATTAACTATCGAATCATTTAATTTAGATCTAGATGTAATTAATTCTAGATCTGTTTTATAAATTTGGAGACCAAATGCTTTGACAAGCAAAAGGTCGTTATTCTTCAAATCTACTGTATCTTCAGTAAGATCAATTTCTTGAGATGAATAAGCTTTTATAGAGTAATTAACTTTTCGGGAATTGGTTGACATACAGTACAAATTAAAACTAACTTGAATGCATTTTGTTCCTTTCCTCTTCCTCAACTCTACCTCTGAAGAAAACATTCCATAAAAACTAATATTTTATAACGTATTTTTTTGAAACATTTCCTTTTAGTTGAGATTACATATAACGGTTTATGCTCATTACAGAACATTTCCAAAATAGAACGTTTTAAAATTGAACATTTAAAATATAACTTTCTTAAACAGTAACAAAATAGAACAAATTAAAAATAGATCACGTCTCATTTCAGCATATTTCAAAATAGAACGTCTCGAAATAGAACATTTAATTATTTTCAAAAAAAAGTTAATTATTTATTTAAATAAGTCTAAAAAATAAATTAAATAAATTAGATTGTTTGAATAAAATAATTTGATAATTATTTGGCATCAGTTCCCAAGAGATAAGCTGCTTGAATTATAAAATGTTCACTTGTATTCAAATTGTTCCGTAAATCTTCAACTAAAGCCTTTAACTTTTTATCTTGATCAACATATTTTTTTCGTCTTTTGTATGGGTCCGTAAAATCATATTTTTTTTCAACTTTTTGGATGAAGATGCAGGACGAAGGAAGCATCCGACCGCTAAGATAATAATCTAGCGTGAAAGCTCTTAAAATTTTGAGCTAGAAAAATGGTGGTCGGAATACGTCGGAGTTGTTTTTTAGGTGAATAATCCAACTTTCTATTTTTTAAAATTTTTATCTTCACTTTTTTTCTGATGCTCGTGCACAATGAAATAGTTATCCTAGAGCTTAGTTCATGGTCTTGCGTAAAAGCTGAGACAATTTTCTCCAAGAAAATCGGTGGTCGGAATGAGTCCGGGTATTTTTCGAAGCGTTAGGTATGGGTCCGTAAAATCATATTTTTTTTCAACTTTTTGGATGAGGATGCAGGACGAAGAAGCAAACGACTGGTTAGATAATAGTCTTGGACGAAAGCTCGTATAATTTTGTGCTAGAAATATTGTGGTCGGAATTCGACAGAAGTGTTTAAAGCCTTACTGGGACCTGTCCGTGTTTTTTAAAAAATTGTGATCCACGTTTTAGTAACACCCACAAAATAAGGGTGTACTATTTAATTTTCAAAAAAAAAGTATCAAATTTATTTTTTTTAACTGAGTAAAATTATTTCAAAAATAATTTAGATTAAATGACTTGGGTTTAATGTTTTTTCACCTATCGCCAAGTGGGTCAAAACTGCTCAAGCCGAGTTCAATAGGTAAAAAGGATATAAAATTTTCCAGATGTAGATAAACCAGTTGAGCCCCCTATTTTTAGGTATTTTTGACCCGTTTGAAATCTTTTCCTATGAATTTAATGGTCGGTTTGAGGTAAGTTTGATTTCTATGATCGGATTACCAAATTCATTGTAATTTTTTTATATCAAAGTATTTATCAGGGTTGACGTGAACAGCCCACACTCCTGGGTCAAATCTTCGAAATGCCTTGTCTTACGCGTTTACCATTCACTAAATTGGAAAAAATTTGGTGGTTGCAAACACCAAAAGCTTAGTACCCCAGCACCTGGGTCAAATGTCCGAAATGTCTTGTCTTACGCGTTTACCATTCACCAAGTTAAAAATGAACTGACCTCAAACCTATCCTAAAATACATGTAAAAAGATTGCAAAAGGGTCAAAAATACCTTAAAGTAGGGGGTCCTCCCTTAACTCTTTCCCTAATAATATAATTTAATTTCTTTTATTCTCAAGTCAAAAAGTTGGCTTCAATCCCAGCTCGGATTAGAGGCCTGTGATTGACGATACCTCTGTTTTTCGAGCCTGAACGAGGTAACCTACTTTACATCAATTTTTAATTTATTTAAGAATCTTTTTTTATTATCTTTAAGTCATCTATGAAATGGATAATCAAAAAATATCCTTTGTTTCTCCACTTGGTAATTCAAAACTATATTATCTTAAATATTTTCAAGTTTTTACCGGTCTAAATTCTATACCAATGGGAGTAAGTATTGCCAAATAAAAAGCAACAATATTTTATAAAATTGATAAATGTTCTGTTTTTTAAAGATGGATTTTATGTACAAGTTCATTGAAAATGATTGGATAGTGACTCGATTCCTTTTTAGCTTTCAAAAATTAAGAAATTCCAATATGGATAATATTCTTTAATTGTTAAAAAATATCACTATCCATGAGGAATTAGAATTAGAAAGTTTTTTTCATGATAAATTTGAGTATGAGTATTTCAAGTGTAAAAATCAAAAATATCTAATTTATAAAAATCAAATTCTAATATCTAGATCGCAGGTAACAAGAACTCAAATAAAAAAAAATTTAATTTTTAAATTAGATTTTTAATTAATCAAGTTATTGGAATTTACGCAAGCTAAACAAAAGTTAGTTCGGAGTGTTTTAATTACAATCAATGAGACGGAATTTAATTCGACAAATAGGACTATTTTAAAATTTAGTCCTGAAATTTTCGATTTTAATGACAGTTATTTTATCAGTTACATTCACAAGCATATTTTTTCTTTATATCATTTGTAATAAGGATCTCGTTGTAAAAATTTTAGAATTCTTAACAAATGCACTGGATAAGAATTTTCAAGCTTTTAATAATAAAAAAATTGAAAAAAAAAGAGGATATTTAATTTTGATATGACTATTTAGTAAAATAAGTTTATAAGTTAACAATAAACAAGTTTTAAAGATGACTAGTTGAGCTACTGACGCTTAAAACCATGCTAAAAATTTGCTCTCATTTTTTTTATTTTAATTCTTTTAATTTCGAATTAAACAAAAAAAGTTTATTTGTGGAATCCACAAAATATGTTTGATGGCAAATTCGTGTTATATTGGATTTCAAATTTTACCAACAGTAATTTTAATTGAATTATTATCTCAGAAGAATAAATTATAGCTTGATGTTGTTCAATTGATTTTGCTGGATTTAACGTTATGAATAAAATTTCCAATCTTTTTTTGTTTTCACATGTAAACCATGTTTTTTAGTTGATTCAAAATAAAACTATCTTCTCTTAGATTTTTCTAATTTGCAGTGAAGAATTATCAATCGAAAATAAAATGATGTCTAGACACAAAATAATAAGGAATATAAACGCGTATAATAAAAACTCCTGAACATACCTTGGAATTTAGTCTAGCTCTTGTCTAGTTTAATATTCAAACATCGCCGTGAATCACGACTTGGTTTGAGAAAAAAAAATCAAACAAATTTATAGACCAAAGAGAGCGACTATTTTTGGATGGCAATATTTCAAAATGGGAACGAAAAAAAATATTTAGAAACTGGAATTTATCCTACTTTTAGGTTGGTCTTATTTAAAAGCCAGTTTCAATTAACTTATGCGTAAATATTTAAGCTAAAATTAAAACAAGAAAGGATAGAAGAAATATAAAATTCACTATCCATTTTAGTCTATTTTTAAATCGCTTCTAAATCAAAACGTGTTTTTGAAATTCTTAAAAATCATTCTAAAAAGGCGAGGTATTTTTAGACAAAAAATTTCAGTCAATATGCGTTTATGTTATTTAAGCTGTTTTGATTAAATAAGGACATAACTAAAAAGATTTAATTAAAAAATTGTTAAATATTTTTCGTCTTTACAGATAAATAAATTTAATAGATACATTATTATTATGCAAATAAGCGCGTATTGACTGTTAGTAGCTATTGAAAGAATCCTAATTTTTTCTGTTCTCTCAAACCATTATTGCTAAGGCTACTAAGAAGTAAATAATTTAAGGGATCATTTATTACTTTTTAATGAACCAACGTGGTGTAAATGACTGAAGATATTCTTTCGCCAAACAAAAATTCAACCAAAATTCTTTTGAATAATCGAATTTTAAGCAAATCTAAAGCTTAAAGAGATTAGACTTGAATTACATTTTTATGTGTTCCAAAACCATTAAAAACCATCTCATTATAAATCAAGATTAATCCAGAATTTTTGAATTTTCATCAATCTTAAGCATCATCTTAGTTCCTATAACAAAACTTATTTTTAAATAAAATTCTTAAGATCCGCTTTAATCACAAAGTTAGTAATAAAGAAGAGATTTTATAATCAGTTCAATTAAAAATCAGTTTAAGTTGATTATTTTATGTTTGAATTTTGAGTAAACCTTTTTATTTGAATTCTTAAAAGGGAAATATTTTATTTTAAAACTTATTCACCATTTTTTTCAATTTCATTAA
Source organism: Brachionus calyciflorus (assembly GCA_002922825.1). Taxonomy (NCBI): domain Eukaryota; kingdom Metazoa; phylum Rotifera; class Eurotatoria; order Ploima; family Brachionidae; genus Brachionus; species Brachionus calyciflorus. The sequence continues at coordinate 485,335 of NTPY01000824.1, forward strand.
ACGTTTTAAAAAAATCAAAACCAAGAAATTTTATTCCATAATCTTATTACGCCCAAATTAACGTCGTAGCCATAACCTACTCTACCGTGTCAAACCTTAACCCTACTAAGACGGCACCCAAAAAAATTTTTTTGAACACGGTTTCGGTATGTTTATCGATTCATTTCTTAGTCCGATGCCATTATTCATCAAATCCGTCTTTTAAAATGACACAACTAAGGTTTTTCTTGTCTTATTGTATTTATGGCTATCATAGTAGTTTAGCATGATGTTACGCCTTGCTTTTGTACAGACTGTAAGAACTTGGATTTTAACGGTTGCATCTCTTACGTAATTTTATGTCTGTGACTCTTAAAGCTTTTAAAATGACTTGACAAATTACCAAATATATGCTTGCTAAAATACTTTATCTTCAAACTTGTTTAAATTGCTTTTTTGATATCTTGAAGAGTGTTATTTTTTTAGGAAGAAAGTTTCCTATAAGTCTTAAAGCATTCACATAAGTTTTATGAATTAAATAAGTATCACATATTTACTTGTGGCATGTTACATACAACCCGACGTAACAGTGCATCATGTTCCAAATCTGATTCTTTTTATGAATTGTTCGCAACACGACGTAACATTATATCAAATTATTTCGATCTTAAAATTTTTAATTCTATTTCCACTATTCCTAACAGAGCGTAACTTAAAATTAGAATATTAAATATTACAGTAATCGATTATGTTTTATAACGTCAAGTTACGATTAGACACAAAAAATAAGCTACGTAAAATGACGTAAAAAAAATTAATTTTTTATTAGATTTTCTTAGACACTTTAAAATTATTAAGATTTATGGAAATTAGTTTTGAAGTGACTTCAAAAAAAAGGAATAAATTAAAATAAAAATAAAATTATTTAAAAAAAAATTAATTTAGTGAGAAAAAAATGATTTTCGATACTATAGAGTCGGTGCTTAAATCGCCACTGGATGAATCTCAAAAAGAAACAATTAAGCATACATTGAAAAAGTGTAAGCATTCAAGACTTTCGTATAATAAGATAGAAATATCAACAAAGTCCGAACGAGAAGTTCTAGCGGAAATCGAAAAAATCAATTGCTCGTTTGAAAACGAACGAAAATCAATATCGAAGCCAGTCGAAGAACTAAAATCAATTAAGGATACCGACTCAAATAAAGACATTCTTGAAAATATAATTCTTTCTGAAAAGTATTTTAATTTTATTATCTCATTTTTAAATAATTATAATTGTTTTTACAGTAATGGTAAGGATATTGAAGAAATTATAATTGGTAAGGAACCTGAAGCCATCAAGAGCCCAAGTCATTTTTATCTAAGAGATGTGATCTTGAGTCCCGAAGAGAAAAGATACATTGATACACAAGATCAAAACCGACGAAAGTTATTTGAAAAAACGAAAAAATTCGCCGAACTTAAGTCGAATCAAAAAAAAGAAAATGAACCCGAATCATTAATTAATTTAAAAAAACAACAACAAATTCTAAAAGAAGAATCTTTAAAATATATGAATCAAAGCATAAAGAAAATTGAAAAAGACACTACGGATTCAATTGGTCGCAAAGAACAAAAAGAAAATTTACCGAAGATAGGGAAACCATTTCAGAATCAGTAAACATATTTTTCCTCAGAAAAGGAAATGAAAAAATTGCTGGCTATTTATTTTTCTCTTTTTTTGATCATAAGTATTTCTTATACCTTTTTGAGTGAAAATAATTGACTTTTCTTTTTAATTTCTTTATTTCGAAAATCCATTTCTCATAACACAAATTTAAGGTCTTTTTGTTTAAAAAAAAAATGAGTTTAACCTTAGATAAAATATGGTTGTGGCCCCTTTGCTGCAGCGCGACGTAATATTACGAAATATTACGCAATGTGACGCTCTATCACATAACGTAACGGACGCATTATTACGTAATATTCCGTAATACGATGTTACATGAAGTCTAGTTACGAAAAATTTATGATCATGGAACTTTGCGTAACAAGACGTAATAATACGTAATATTACGTCTTGTTACGCAAAGTTAAAAATCTATATTCTTGATTTGAATTTTTAAAAATTCTCATCATTCTTTCTAATCAACTACGTAACAATGAGAAACAATAAGAATCTTTAAGTAATTTTCAGTAATTATGAGTAACGATTACTCTCTTTTCGTATCTGATCAATAATAGTTTATATTTATTTTTAATGCTTAATAAAAATAGTTTCATTAATCAATTGTATCTTAATAAAATATTAAGTATTTTTTTATTTTACAAAAGAAATAAATCGGCTAACTAAACGCTTAATTTCGGCTTTATTACCACAACTAAAAATTAAAATATAATATTTTCACTATCGTATCTCCGTGCTACATGCACTAAAACCCCAGTTCTCAGTTTCCTGATTGGCGATTTTTTTTTTAACCAACTAGGAAATTTAATATAACTCGAGAACTCGGGTAATGTATCTTAAATATTGAATTCGGACCGAAATGGAGTTAAGGTTTTGTCGATTTTCCTACAAAATCATGCTCCAACTTTTTAAAAATTTCCTATTAAATTATAAGCTAATGTAAAATGTTTCTATACTCGTGAGGCAATTTTTTCAATCATCAAAAAATAGAGTATAAAATTTTTTTAAAAAAATATTTTTTTTTAAGCGGAGATGTAATAAATGAAACAGAACTTAGAGAAACTGAAGAAAGACTTCATAAATTAGTCGAGAGATTCAAATCTTTGAGTCATAAGTGTAAAACTCAGGATTTTGAAGATAATACGTTTGAAAGAACAATACAAAAAAGCATTGAAGATATTGATTTAAGGAAAAAGTCGGCTAATGTTAAAAATTTAATTCAATTGAAAGCAATTGAAGCTAAATATTCCAAAATAGCAACTAAATCAAACGAAGATATCGAGGATGCAATAGTCGCCAAACAACGAGCTAAGAAAGAAGAAGAAGAAAAACGAATTAAAAGAGAACTTGAAAATAAAATTAAAAAAGTTGAATTGGAAAAAAAATTTATAAACAATTTAAACGAATTTAAAAGAATATTTCAACAATTGAAAGCTGATAATGAGAAGCAGGATTTAAATTTGGAATCAAAATCATGTTTTATACAAACTTTATCAACTAATAATTTAATGCTTGAAGCCAATCATTTGAAAAATTCAATTGAAAATTTTATAAACCAAATTGACGACGAATTGAAGCGAATTGAAAAATACCTTACTCAAAATTTTGTTGATAATCTAACTGAAAAATTAAGCGAAGATATTACCAAAAATCTAAGAGATAATTGTCTCGATTTTAAAAATCAAAATGAAGAAATAGAAAAAAAATTAAATCAAATTGAACTTGATGTTCAAAAATCATTAAATGAATTAATCCAGACAAAAAAGGCAAAAGAACAATTTGAACTAGAGCGACAGCGATTGAAAGAAGCTAAAGAATTAGAAGAGAAATTAGCTGAAAAGGCATACAAAGAAAAACTAGAAAAAGAAGCCGAATTAAAAAGACAACAAAAACAAGAAGAAGAAAAAAAAAAGTTAGAATCGGTCACACGGGTTCAAAATGTTGAACAAAATAACAAAGCTGGTATAAATAGTGTAACCCTAATTAATTATGAAAAAATTAAGAATTTCTTTGATCAGTTAAGAAGAGAAACAGAAGAAGCTCTCAATGTCCGAGAGTTTAAAATGTACAAATTTGAATTACAAAAAGCGATTAATTTTCCTTTAAATAGTTTACTTGAGGATAAGAACAGTGATGAAGCACGAAGAATTTTCGATGAAAAAATAATTACTTTAGTTCGTTTATTATCCGGTCAAAATTGTACAATAACATCTACTTTAACTGTCAGTGCATCCAAGCATCCAAAGGCCATAGATTTTTGCTTAGTTTATTTAGCTCGGAAATTGGTTGAAAAAGGCGAAGAAACTGTGGCAAGTAGACCTGAAACTGCATTTCAATATAGTCGAGTTATTGTTGAGGTTTTAAAAAATAATCCTAAATTCGAAACTATTTTAATGGGCCAATTGCAAGAGAGATGCCCGTATATAGTACCTTACTATAAACCAAGGGAGAACGGTCAAACTGATGAACAATATTTTGAGTAATTTTTTTATTTTTTTAAAAAGCTGGTTCTTAAAGTAATTAAAAAAAGACTTATATTAGATATAAGCTTTGGACTAGTTTGTCAAATTTTACAGCATCTTAAACCTTTGTAATTATAAATTAATTATCTTTATGAAATACAGTACAAATTAAAACTAATTTGTACGTTTCTTTTCCTCAACTCTTCTTCAACTCTTCCTCTTCTTTTCCTTTCTTTTCCTGAGAAAGGAAAGGTTTCAAAAAAAACGTTATAAAATATTAGTTTTAATTATTTGTTGTTTTCTTCAGAGAAAGAGAAAAGGAAGAGTTGAGGAAGAGTTGAAGAAGAGTCGAGGAATAAAATGCGTACAAGTTAGTTTTAATTTGTACTGTAATTCTGATCGATAAGTTGCTTTAGCAATTCTGTTTTATTTAGAAAAAAGTCAAAAGCTGCTAGTTTTCCTTTTAAAATAACACATTTTTTAGTTTTAAGTCTAAAATATTTTTTAGATTTCTTTTACAAAAAATTATTTTTTAAATTTATAACCAGAATTTTCAGAGGTTTAGGAAACTCAGGAATAAAGGTGGCAAATTTTCAAAAAAGGGAATATTTAATAGTCAAAAAAAAATAATAAAAATTTTAACCGCTATTTTTAGCTCTTTAGTAATATTTATTATTTTTATGACTCTAAAATGCTTTGATTTTTCAAATTTGCAAGGTATAGGAAATAAGGAGTGAAACAAGATTTATACCCCATAATAGATAAAAAAAAAACAATTAATTATTTAACGATCACAGCCGCTTTATAATCGATTTAAAAATTTTTTAATTTTTTTATTAGATCTTTAGGCTATAAATTAATGGAAGGAAAAATAGAAGAGGATGTTCACTTTCACAAAAGAATGACTGGAGTTTTGAATTTATATTTCACTTTACTAATAACAGCAAATTCATTAAGTAATTTATCAGGATGTTTTACAATTAAAAAAGCATGGCAATTTTTAGCCGATGTATTAAACATGACACCCAGACCAGAAATAACAGCTGAAATGTTGACTGTTTTTTTCAAATGTACTGGTTATCAATTGCAAAATGTGTATGGAAAGCAATTTTCTAAATTAGTTATTACATTTCAAACGGATTATTTAAAACTGATAAAATCGATTAAATCTGATAAACAATCAGAAGCAGCTGTGGGACGTTTGACTAGTATTTTAGATGAATTTTTAAAAAATGGTAAATTTTCCGAATGGAAAAAACCCAATTAATTTCTCCGTAAAGATAATATAATTATTTTGTATTGAATTAAAGAATTTAAATATTAATATTATGAATGTTAAAATAAACAATAGTATATTAAAATTAAAATAAAAGATTTTTTTAAACATCCGAAACCTCTTTACTTGGAAATTTTTTATTATTTCAAATTATAAAATCTAAAACAAAAATTAAATCAAATCAAAAAGATTTGAAAATAAAAATTAAAAAAAAAAGCAATTAAATTGATTTAATTGATAATGATTATTATTGATAACGATTCGAATGAAAATAGAAAATAAAAAAATTGAAATTGATTAATAGCTAAAAAGATGCCTAGATCTTCAAAAGAAATACTATAAATTTCGATTTATAGTTTTAAAACTTTTTCAATTCTAATTCGAATAAAAAAATTTTAAAAAATTTTAAATCAAGCATAGTCTTAAAATGTCAACTGCTCCAACTCAAGCTCAACCAACTTTAACTGCTGCCCCAGCTCCAACTCAAGCTCCACAAGCTGCTCCAGCTTTAACTGTTGCCAAGGCTCCAACTCAATCAGTTAAACCTGAATCACCAAAATTGACTTTGTCAGCTTTTTCAGTTTCCCCATTCGCTTTTGATGCAAGTTTTGAATTTGGTTTATATCATCCATTCGGTGCTATTGCTCCATTATCTCCATTCAACTCATTTGCTCCACTAACTTCTGCTTATCCATTTTCTGGTTTGGATACATTATCTTTTGGACAATTTGATGCTGCTCCATACTACGGATCATCTTTTGGCGCTTATCCATTGACCTTCTAAATTTATATCAATCCTTTTTTTAGTAATTATTTAAATTTTTTGCAAAAAAAAACACATTTTTCATTTTTTAAATAAATTAATTTCGAAATTAAGATTTAGTTTTTTTTTTGGTTACTCTACAATCAGAAAATAAACCAGCTCTATTTTCTGCCTTAAAAACACTTTTTTGTTTATTTGATTATATAAGTGAGAATTTTTTAAGATTTCTTAAAGAACTTATATTTATTAGATGCTAGGATTAGTGAGGTATTTTCTTTTGTCAAGCATGCTTAAATGCAAAAGAAAATAGATATTATATTGATATCATTTGCTATTTAGTTATTAATAATAACTTATTATATTGATATTAATTAAGTATTTTTATTCTTATATCTAATAGAAAAGGAGTTTCATATTCAGAACGAATAAACTTAATTGAAAAGTTAGTAAAACTCGAGTTATTTAATTTTTAATTTAAGGTATTAGAATATTCATTTTCAAAAAAAATTATTTTAAAACTGTTAAGCTATTTCTAGTTAACGAAGTCAAGATTAGATATAACAAATTTTTTATTGGTACGTAAGCTTACGTAAACTTCCGTGAGATTACATTTTCTTACTTACAAATTTTAACGTTGAATAAAAATGACAATCTTCAGAATCAAGATCACTTAAATTTATATCCATTTTCGATATTAAGTCGAAAAATCGATTAATCGTCGATTTTTCATCAGTCTATTCACAATGAAATTAATTAAACTTAGTCGCTTTTAAGAAAAAAGTGAGTTATTATAAAAGCGATTAAAAATAAGGGTCTAAAAAATTGGCTTTAGGTAAATTAAAATGGGTGGATTTTAAAACTCAAATACTCTCACTATAATTGATTAAAAAATTAGTTTAATCAATTTTGCACCTCTATTTTTATCGGAGCTGTATTAAATTGGAGCTATGTTGAAATTTTCATTCATACATTTAATATATTATATTTTGAAATTTTATGTTGATTAAAATGAGCATTGAAAAATGTTTTTTATCATTTGCCCTTCGGAAGTTGTCGTCAAAAACCATCATAAAATGACCTTTTTCGCAAATATCATAAAAAGGACTTTTCACAAATGTCATTAAGAGGAAAGCCTAGGGCGTCGATCAATGAATATGTGACTTGAATTAAATTCTTTATTTCTTTCGGTGTAATTTTATGCGAGGATTTTGAATTTCGAGTCATTTTTGTCATAACTCTAACGGTTCGCTAGATTTTTACCGTATTACCTTTTACTACGATGAATTGCATTACGATCCAAAATTTCGAATTTAAATGCAGCTTCAAACACATAAAAAATGAATTTTTTTTTTAAAATTAAATTAGGCATTAAAAGCGCAATTCAAAATATCTTTTGTAAATTAAAACCGAAATT
>NTPY01000824.1:493092-549857 GCA_002922825.1 Brachionus calyciflorus
TTTATCCTTTAAAAAAATAATGCATTTTTATATGTTTAATGCGTATGGCAAAACTCGAAACTCGAATTTAATTGCCGCATTTCTTTGCAAGGTAATACGGTAATAAATAAAAAAATGACTAAAATTATTATTTTTTGAATTGTAGACGAACGAAGCTTTTTTTTTCAAAATTCTTTTTACATCTAAAAGATTATCAATTTTTACATTAAAAAGCTTTAAGATGGGCTCACCATCTTGAATATTTCGGGTCTCCCCTGTTATGTGACCAGCTGGTCACCAAATATGTGACCAGGCCTTAACCAACCTAATAGGTGACCAGTCATGGTCATATATTTGGTGACCAGCGAATAGGTGACCATGTATATTAAAATATAAAAAAATTTCATATTTTAGGTGACCAGCCAAAAAAAATATGTGACCATTTAGTTTAAAAAAAAATCTAACGTTAAAGAGTTTATTTTTTAATATAAGTTAATTTTGTTCAAAAGTGTAAATAGTCGTTTGCTGTTAGAAAATAAAAGATACTTAATGTGCTTTTTTTTATGAAGTTTAAGTCCTAATTCATATATTATACCAAGAAGAGTGATTGCTTCTCTATTTGGGACTATTTGCATAAATAGTTTACTTTTTGTTCTATCATTTCCCCTTTGCACTAATCCAAATACCCAGACTTGAACTCTAAGAAGATCTTTAAAAATTCAATAATAATTAGGACTTGGAAAAATTAATCCAAATTCTTTAAGCTCAAGAAAAATTTGATATTCATCACAGTCTTCTATTTTCATTTTTAAAATAAACTTGTTTAAGAATTAAACAAGTTTCTTAGTTAAGAATTAATTTCATTATACAAGCTGATTCAATTATTAATTATCGATGTTTTTGCATGTATTCACTTAAGTCGTTTATAGCTTAAAATTTTTATAAGAATAGTATAAGTCTAGATAGTGTGCAAGCTGAAAATTACACTTATTTTGATTTTATAAATAACTTTAACATTGACAATATAACATTAGCGTTCTTATAATAGAACAGTAAAATGATTTACTCTAGATGAGTGCATTAACCCAAGTTCTTTAAATATTTTTAAAGATTTTTTGTAAAAAACATTAGAGCGTCGAAGTAATGAGTAAATAACCACAGTATGTGCTGAATTAATTATCTCATTTAGTTAACCAAATAATGGTTAACCGTTAACCATATTTTCTTACCTGGTTAATTTGTTAAAACCATAGTTAAACATTATTTGGTTAACCAAATTACGTTTTGATATCCAAATTTTATTCTAATATTTTTTGTATCAAAAAAGCGTCAGAGTTTAGATTTTGCTCAACAAAAAAAGTTTAATGACATTTGAGAAAACCACGTCATTTTAAACAATTTTAGCACAAAGAACTTTAATAAAAAACCAAAAAAAAAATTTACTCTTTTAAAAATTCACTGTGAAATCAATTAAGAATCTGAATTTTTCATGAGCTAAGATCGTATCAGCGTACCGTACCGTATCAGCGAACCGTACCGTATCAGCGTACCGTACCACTCAATTTCTTAAATTTTTTTCGGAAAAAAAAATATCATGTTTATTTTTATTTCATTTAGCTTTTTTTTCTAATTTCAGTTTATTACGTTGGTACGGTACGGTACGTTATGGTACGGCAACGACATAAAATTGATAGAATTGCAGTAACTTAGAAAGCTTTATGTGTAATTAATCGCGAACCAGAAAAGTCAGCGATCAAACTGAACTATCTCAAGATTCTAAAAGCTTTAAGAATTAAAAAAACTGTAAGTCTTAAATAAGTCAGAATTTTCATTTATCGACTTAGTTGAGCATGAGTGGGAAAGTGACTCATATTTGAAATATCTTTTCATCTCTATTTACTATATTTATTTACTTATTTAAGTAAACAAAAACATGTATCTATCTGTCAAACCATCAAGATGGTTTATAAAAATTTTTTGTGAAAAAATGAACAAAAGTTTTTTACCCAATCTATCTATTTAATACGGGTTGAGTCAACATGTTATTGTTTCTCAATTTGTATGAAATATTACGCTCTTAGTTAAATTTTAACTCACTCAGTAAATTTGGTGTGTTCTTAAAAACAAAAATCTTTGCAACAAAAATTGGAAGTTTTTTGACCAAACGGTTATGAAGATAAAAATTTTTGTTTGTGTTCAACTCAATAAATATTTAGGTGCAAGATGTTTAAGTTTTTTGGCTCACTAAATTTGAATAACTCGCTTAAATAATTTTCCGAATTTGGAATAAAATTAAGCATGATAAAAAATTCCGAATTAAATAACGATTCAAAATCGGGTCTTCTGGTTCATGTGATCACCTATTTAGTGGTCATACACTTATCACCTAACCGGTGACCACTTATTAGGAGACCATTAATGATCAATCAATCCATAATATTATCACCAAAATAAATCATTGACCACATATATTTTATAAAAGATCACCAATTTTGTTTCCTGATCACATAAATCGTATTTAAATCTTACAATTCTGATTTTTGCAAAGTTTTAGATTGAAATATTGTGTAAAAGCCTAAAATTCAGACTTAAGAGCAAGCACTCATTCGCAAAAGGTTAACATTATTTTGTTTCGTGATAATTTTACATCAATTTTAAGTAAATTGTAAATTGAGTTGCATTTACCGTAAACACTCGATAGAAGGACCGGTTTAAAACCGTAATTTTTAAAAATTGAACCGCTCTCATTTTGTCGAAAGGTCTATGATTTTATTTAAGTAATAAAATCAAAAGTTAGAAATCTGAAATTCTAGTTTTGTAACATGGTATAAATTTTGAGTGAACTAAAATAAGAGATTAAAAAACATAGTAGTCGAGTTAACAAATAAATTTATGAAAATATTTAAAAATAGGAATAAGTTTAGAAAACGCTATATTCAATTGCGAATGAAAATGAAAATTTAATTAGAAAAAATGATATGATTAGATCAAATAATAAATTATTTGATCACCAAAAATTCAAAAAGATCACCAATACCGGATATTGATCACTTGTTAGGGTTATTTTTGTTTTAAATGTTTTTATGATCAGCTAATAGCTTGTCACCGGTTAGGTGGTCAGTGTTGATCACAAGACCTGTGGTCAGTGTATGATCACTTAATGGGTGATCAACTAATCACATGAACCAGAAGACCCTCAATATCATCATCACTTGTAACAACAAGTAACAATATCATCAAAACTTTTTGATTATAATTCAAGCAAGGTCCTTTCTTATTTTATCGTAACTTTTGGAAAATCAAAAAAATTCATTAGTTAAGATTCAAAACAAATCGAATATTTTAATTTCATAAATTCCATTAACTGAATTACCAGCTGCCTCTGAGAATTATTATCTAACGTAGAGACCAAATTGACTAATATTTTTAAGAAATTACAGAATTTTTTTAAGAAACTACTTAGATACAATAAAAATCTAAGTCCACGATTTAAAAATTCCCTCTAGTTAAATTGGAAAGAATTTTTGTTTATTATTGGTTAACTATTTGTGGTTTAGTTAATCATATTTAAGTTAACAAGATTTCGGTTAAACATTGACCAAATTACTTAAAAATAGGAGTTACAAAATATAGAATATAGAGGTAACCAGGGACCTACAGTACAAATTAAAACTAACTTGTACGATTGTTTTCCTTTTTTCTTCCTAGACTCTTCCTCGAATCTTCCTCTTCTTTTCCTTTCCTTTCTCAGGAAGAAGAAGTGTCGAGGAAGAGGAAAGGAAAACAATCGTACAAGTTAGTTTTAATTTTTTATATTTTCCAGCTGGACCTGAAACAGAATCTGTAGACTAAGAAATTGAAGATAAACAAAGAAAAAATATTTAAAAAGGAGAGACTCCTCCTCTTTTTGGTCTTTTTAGTATCACTGATTTTTCAAATTTAGTTAAAACTTTAAAAAAAATAACAGTAAAAATCAATATTTCTAAAATTGGCAGGTAACAGGGCCCCGACGTTGTTTCTTTTTTTTATTTGAAAATTTCTTAAAAAAATTTATTTTTGGCAAATTGAACAATAAATATATAAAAAGTCAAGAAAGCCTCAAATGGAGGCTAAAATGCATGGAAAATGATTGCAAACGGTACAAAAAGAGTGGGTTTTGTGTATCTGAATGGAAAAAGTTTAAAAGCAGATCCCAAGCTTCATTTTTCTCATAAATCATTTGGAAAAATTTCAGACAGAAAATTGACTAGTTAATTACATAAATAAAAATAAATATTTTTATTTTATCGAATGCACACTTTTTAGATTCTGATTTTTCGTTTAACTTTATTCGTTTCCATTATTCTTCAGGTTCTAAAAAGTCGGATCTTTTATGATCATATCTAGAATAGGTTTGAATTGTTGATTTACATTTGAAATAATTGGATACAGTACATTTCTGAAATAAGTTGACAGTCTGCTTAAGAGGCTGCTTAAGACAGTCTTAAAAGATTTTAAGCAGTCAAAAAGATATGCTTAAGAGGTTCCTAAGAGGATGCTTTTGCTTAAGCAAAAACTACTTAAGAGTTGCTTAAGACGTTTTTCGAATATTTTGCTATTTAACATAAAATAAATTATGTTAATTTTCTATAATAATTACCTGATAATATTATTTTTTAATTAAAATATTTAATTCTTTTTTTTAAATCAAATTTTTTTTAAAATTATTTTATCAACTATTAAAAAACAAATAAATTTTTTTAAAAAAATTAAAACTTCTTCTAAAATTAAAATTTTTTGATTTCCCTTGAAGATTAATTAATTAATTAATCATGATTGAGAAAAAAATAAATATCAATTTCGGCCTTGCCTAAATAAGTTGTCAACTTATTTCAGAGATGTACTGTACTTCAAAATGACTCTGAATCTCGTCGCTTCCTGTTTCCTCTTTATCAAAGCCGGGGATAAAAGGTCTTTTTCTTGATTTTGATTTAATAAATTTTCATCAAGTTATTCAATAAAATAATCATCGTCTAAAAAAAAGCATCTTCTTCGTCAGAAGCTATCAATTATTTGTCATATGCATTACACAAAATCCGATGAAATTTGTGGGCGTCCCTAAGTCTTATTACGATTTTTCATACTTTTTTTTATTCTTAATTATTTTTAAGACATTTTTTATATTTATTTACAATTAAAAAAGGTTTTTTTGGAATAATTATTGCAGAAAAACTGAATGTGGTCAAATTGACACCGCCGGTCCTTAATATTTTTTTTGCGGAAAAATAAAATATTTCTTCTAAAAAATTATAATTTATCTTTACATTTTGATAATATGAATTCAAAAAATAAAAAAAAATATTTAGATTAAATATATTTTATTAAATGTCATGAAAAAGTGTCAATTTGAGACCTCGGTCCTATAAGTGTTAAAAAAGTTAATTAAAATATAAACAATTATTTAATTGTGTCGAGTCCCCAGTTGATTTTTTTTTATTTAACATATCGTAACCGCTAGCTGGCGAGAGCTGCTCTAATGGGGAGCGAACGATAAAAAAGCAGTGCGCTTATTACGTATAGTAACATGCAAAAAAATTCGAAATTAATTTCATGTCGCAATTATCGTTCGCTGTACTCCTGGAGGGGTCCAGGAACCTAATTTTTCTTAATTTTCCAGGTTTATACACAAAGTGACTGAAAAAAAGTTAGTTAAAAAAGCACCAAAAAAAAAATTAAATTAAAATAAAAAAAAATAATTTAGGTATTTTTTGTGTAACTTTTCGTAAGTCACATTTTTTAAAAGCGCATAAGTGCCAATCAAAATTTTTTTTGTTTGTCCAATTAATGTCGCTCTTAAAGAAAAGTCTTATAAAAGCCCACATATAAATTTTTAAAAAATTTTTTTTTTAAATTTGTAAAACATATATAAATTTAGAAAAAGCAAGTAGGCATTTTTGTGATTAATTGGACAAACAAAAAAAATTTTGATTGGCACTTATGCGCTTTTAAAAAATGTGACTTACGAAAAGTTACACAAAAAATACCTAAATTATTTTTTTTTATTTTAATTTAATTTTTTTTTTGGTGCTTTTTTAACTAACTTTTTTTCAGTCACTTTGTGTATAAACCTGGAACATTAAGAAAAATTAGGTTCCTGGACCCCTCCAGGAGTACAGCGAACGATAATTGCGACATGAAATTAATTTCGAATTTTTTTGCATGTTACTATACGTAATAAGCGCACTGCTTTTTTATCGTTCGCTCCCCATTAGAGCAGCTCTCGCCAGCAAGCGGTTACGGTACATGTATCAGCTTTGAAAAGTCTTCTATTTGTCAAGATTCTTTTAACTTTCAGTATGCAAGAGACTAAAAAATACGAACGAAATTTGGTGATGCAAATTTTCTCTTACCCAATAATGCTAACAGTTTAGTAAAGCCTTAGTTTATTTAAATTAATAAATATTTTAAATTATACAATTAAAATTTTCATTTTTTTATTCGAAAATCAGAACGATTTAAAAATAAAATTAAAAAAAAAAGCAATTAAATTGATTTAATTGATAATGATTATTATTGATAACGATTCGAATGAAAATAGAAAATAAAAAAATTGAAATTGATTAATAGCTAAAAAGATGCCTAGATCTTCAAAAGAAATACTATAAATTTAGATTTATAGTTTTAAAACTTTTTCAATTCTAATTCGAATAAAAAAATTTTAAAAAATTTTAAATCAAGCATAGTCTTAAAATGTCAACTGCTCCAACTCAAGCTCAACCAACTTTAACTGCTGCCCCAGCTCCAACTCAAGCTCCACAAGCTGCTCCAGCTTTAACTGTTGCCAAGGCTCCAACTCAATCAGTTAAACTTGAATCACCAAAATTGACTTTGTCAGCTTTTTCAGTTTCCCCATTCGCTTTTGATGCAAGTTTTGAATTTGGTTTATATCATCCATTCGGTGCTATTGCTCCATTATCTCCATTCAACTCATTTGCTCCACTAACTTCTGCTTATCCATTTTCTGGTTTGGATACATTATCTTTTGGACAATTTGATGCTGCTCCATACTACGGATCATCTTTTGGCGCTTATCCATTGACCTTCTAAATTTATATCAATCCCTTTTTTAGTAATTATTTAAATTTTTTGCAAAAAAAAACACATTTTTCATTTTTTAAATAAATTAATTTCGAAATTAAGATTTAGTTTTTTTTTGGTTACTCTACAATCAGAAAGTAAACTAGTGATGGGAGTTTTCCATTAGTTTTAGTTAACTAAAAATTAGCCAACTAAAATTAAGTCGACTAAACTAATTTAGTTTAAATTTCGAAAATAGAAAAAATTTCAAAATTTAAGGGAAATAAAATTAATTAACAAATTTTTTCATTTCCAAGTTCATAAAAAATTAGCTATAAGAACAAAAATTAATTTTTTTCTAAAATTTTTTGCCTTAAAAACACTTTTTTGTTTATTTTATTATATAAGTGAGCACTTATATAATCAAATAAACAGCATCTAATGAATATAAGTTCATTAAGATTTCTTAAAGAACTTATATTCATTAGATGCTAGATTAGTCAGGTTTTTCCTACGCAAAATAATTTTTTGAGGTTAATATTTTAAAGGTTTTTAAATTAGTGGTAAAATGTGCCTAGTGGAATATTCCCATTGCTATTTCACAACACATTGTTCTAAAACTTTTATGTAATACGTTGACAGTTCGATGTACTCTTTTAGAATTCGATTTTACAATTTTAAATGCTTCATCAAACACGTAAGTTTCTTTAAAAGATAAATGCGATATTTTTAGCGGAAACTTTGACTTTCCCTAAAACGCGTAAATTCCATTACGGAAAAAATCCCAAAAAACATAAACAAGATAAAGTCGCTATGCTCCATTTTTCTGAGCCGAGAAAAATATTCCCAAATTGGATTTCTATAAAAGATTTTTGAATCAAAAATCGACAGAAAAATGAGTAATTTCCAGGGATAGGAATAAGTACTAAAGCTTAAGTACTAAAGTTTAAGTACTTAATTAAATACTGAACTAAAATAACAAAAAACTTAAAAATCAAAATGTCCAAATACTGGTACTAATATTTAAATTTGAATACTTAGGCAAGTATTGCACAAGGACTTAGCAATTTTTATTGGCATTTCTGATTTTGTTATGAATTTTTTTTTTCTAAAATTATAATACGAAAATTTATTTCTTAAAAAAATAGAGTTTATTTAAAAAATCAGAGAGCCGAAAAAGGAATCGATTAGACTTTATTTTAATAAATGAAATTTAAAATGTATGAAATTTTTTTTTAAAGCCAGAACTTTTGCCAAAAAAAGAACAAAATTTTTCTTTAAATTTTTAACTGAATTTTATTTTTTTTTTTAAAGCCAGAACTTTTGCCAAAAAAAGAACAAAATTTTTCTTTAAGTTTTTAACTGAATTTTATTTTTTTTTAAAGCCAGAACTTTTGCCAAAAAAAGAACAAAATTTTTTTGAATTATTTTAATTTTGCATAAATTATAAAAACTTATTTTAAACTTAGTCAAAAAGCTGGAAATCTACATTCTGAGCCTTCGGCTCAGAATAGGATCTTTTTGGTCTTTTATTCAGAAGCTCAAAAAATATTTTCTCAGGAATGCATTTATTCTCAAACTCTGCAAGAATAAAAGACAAAAATATTCTTGTTTCTTAACTTTAAATGCAGCATCAAATCACTTTTCTAGAAAATAAAAAATACATGATGCCGCGCTTATTTCCAAATTGTTGAATAGAAATAACAAGGCCGTAAGGTGTGCCTTTTTTATAAAAGATTATATAACATAATTTAATTGAATTCCAAAGCAAGTCCGCAACGAAATAATTTAATAAAAAGAGATATTTTTTTTTAACAAAAGTAAAACTTTTTTGTGGCAGAATTGTGGACTTGTACCTGGACCTTTGAATCAACTTAGTTCGCTTGTTAATTCAAAATTCCAGATCCCTCTAACGATTAGTCAATTTATTAAAGATTAATAAATTTTAAAAATCAAATAAGAAATGAAATAAGATATTTTAGCTGACCATTTGAGATCAATTAATCAATAATCAAATAAGACAATTATAAAGTGTTCTTGAATATTTTTGTATAAAGTTAAAATAAAATAATTGGATTTATGAAGAGAAAAAAGAAACATTCCCATTCATATATCGAATTTTTCAAAAATGAGAATTTGAGTTTTTATATTCTCTTTTTTTTTTCTCTAAAAATAATAATATAATTTTGTTCATTCATATTTTATTTATGTTCTAAAAAAAAATTAATAACAACACATAAAAAATATAATAATTTTATGCAAGACATTTTGAGAAAACTGAAAAAGAAAAAATTTTAATTTTCTGTTAGATTGAGCAGCATAATTACTCCTCAATGATTAAAATGCCTTCCCGTGTCAAAAAGACCAAAGCTCGAAATACAAAAAAAGAAAATAAAGAGCCTGTAGAAAATCAAAATCAAGATATTTTAAATAAGGAAAATGACCAAGAAACTATTAGTAAATCAAAGCCTAAAAAAACAAATCGTCAAATTCGAAGTGTCAAAATGTTATCATCAGTACTTAACACGAGTATTTCATCTCCAAATAGATCTTGTTTAAATACGAGCTCAAATCGAAAGATAACAGATTATTTTCAAATTAGAAAAAGCTCTAGAAAAACAAAATCTGATTTGGAAAAAGAAAAGCGTCTTTTATTTGAAGACTTAATAAAAAATAATGTTGAAGATGGACTAGAAATTCGACATATGCCCGACAAAGGTCGTGGTGTATTTTCGTGTAAATATTTTAAAAAGGGAGATTTTGTGTGTGAGTATGCCGGGGAAATGATAAGTTATCAATTGGCGAAAAAAAGAGAGGAAATGTATGCCCAGGATTCGTCAATAGGATGTTATATGTACTTTTTTGAGTACAAATCAAAAATATATTGTATCGACGCAACTGCCGAAACAGATCGTCTGGGCCGGTTATTGAATCACTCTAAAACAGAAGGAAATTGTCGTTCTCAATTATTTGAAATAAATTCAAAGCCACATTTGATCTTAATTGCTGCTAGAGATATTCAACCTGGCGAGGAAATGTTGTATGATTACGGTGAGCGTAACAAAACCGCAATAGAATCTCATCCATGGTTAGCTAAATGATAATTATAAAGAATATTAGTCAAATGGGATTTTTATTAAAGCAAAAAAATAGTAGTTTAGATTTTATTTTTCAGTAATGGATTATGTGTACATAGTCTGTTTTTGTCTTATCTTTTTTTTTTCACTTGTAAATTTTTTTAAAATACTTCAATTTTGAATAGAACAAAGCAAAAAACTTAATGTGAATTTTTTTTCTTTACGGTTGAATGCATTTTTTCATGGAAAAAATAATGATCAATCAATTAAATATTAATGTTTTATTTTTTTTTCTTGAATTTGACAACAAATAAAAAATTTTACTTTTTTCTTTTGATAAAATATCTGAAATTAATTAGTTAGTTGATTAAAAATTAAGTTAATCATATAAGATTATTTGTTTTCGAACTGTCTCAAAAACTTGACGAGTACTTTTTCCCAGTTCTAAATTATCGGGGAAAGGGTACCCCTAACCCTCAAAAATTAAAATAGCTTAAGTCACATTTAATCTTATCGCAAAATTATTTTTTCGAAGGAGCTCCTGCTCGACCCGATATACTAATAAATTAAAATTTTATTTTAGCCGAAAATTAAAGTCTTATAAATAAAATCAATTCGATTCGTACTTTTTTAATTGTAATAAAAACAAAATTAAACTATTATAGTAAAACAGTAAACTTATTTCTTAATCTTTACACATAATAATAAAGTTCTAAACATTTAAACGATAAATTTATTCTTAGTTTCACAAAAACTAATGCTATTTTTTTTTACCAAAAGCTTCAACATAAAAAAATCGAACCATAATTTAATCCTAGTATTGGCAAAAGCCTTGAATTTAAAACAAAAGAAATAAATTAAGTTAAAAAAATTTAAAGAAAAATCTTATCCTTAGTTTGGTGGAAGCTCAAGCTTAATAACCAAAGAACAAAATTTAGTAAAAAAATTTAAAGAATAATTTTGATTTTAGTTTTCATGGCAAAAGCTCAAGCTTTAACTTAAGAAATAAAACTCAGTTAAAACAGTTTTTATCAAAAATTTTATCCTTTGTGTGGCAACAGATTAAGCTTTAAAACCAACGAAATAAATTCAGTTAAAAAAGAATTGAAACAAAATTTTATCCTAAATTAGCGTCACTTATTTTAGGCGTTCACCGCGTTGGATAATGTAAGGTTTGCTGGTAGTGCTGAATTGAAATTTTAAAATCTTGAATTAGAACCAGTAAATAAAAAAATCAAAAGTTAGTAAATTTAAGAATAAAAAAATCAAACAGACTTTTACAATTACCAGCGGCTCAGATACAGGAGCGAAGCGACAAATACTTGTAAATAGATCTGACATCTTTCCATGATTTGTTGTATAAATTTTATTTAAGTGAAAATTGATTCAAAAAAAGACATTTGATATGGAACTTTAAGATTGAAGAAATTTTTTCTATCTTACCTAAAATTTCTTCCACGAATGGAACCATAAAAATTAGATTAACAGCTTTCAAGCCGCTAAATGAATTATTCATGTCAAAAAAAATTTAGGGTCAACCTCGTTTTGTGATCATGAGATGATGACAAAATTTGTGAACATATGATCATAAAACGAGGTTGACCCAAAATTTAATTGAGGCAAATTAATTAAATTGCAATACAAATGTATTAAAATTTTCTTATTTTTTTACCAATATTTTTTTTTACATTAGAGAGTCTTAAGAAGAAACAATTCCAAATTTATCAAATTTCTTAATGCGATCGAATATATTTTAATCTACTTATTTTATTTTCCTTTTATTAGCTGAGAATTATGATTTTTTTCTAAATAGTTACAATTTTTTTGAAGTTAGAAGAACATAAAATTTCCGCACTTGCTGACAAAGCGCTCTAAAACTGTGCAATTTTAATAGCGTTTACTTACTAATTTCCGAAATTTTGCAAGAAAAAGTTTCCTCTGCAAGTTTGTTTTAGTTTCTTTGAAAATTCATCAATAACATAAATTTATTGATTTATTGGTTAGCGTCATGTTATCTATTTTGCTCAGCTGAAAATTATTTTTCCAAGAAACTAAAAAATTAGTTATAATTCGAACCGTCAAAAAACTCTCATTTTAATTATTATTTTTCATAATACAGTCAATCCTAGGTATTATGAAACATCCTGTCCCGAAAACTTTAAAAAAATATATAGAAATTCGTTATATCCTAACATAATTTTACATGGTTTATTATTTGGATTCATTTTTTAATTTCGTAATAAAAAATCTGGGTTACACTGTATTTAAAATTATATTAATGGATTATTTCTTAACAATCTGATAATCAAATAGATATAAAATTTGGTACTCGATTTGGAGATGAATACTGTGCAACGATCAACAAAATTAATTAAATCGTTAAAAATTTACTTTTATTCAGAGCTATTCAGAACTATACTTAAAATTGTTTATAAATTTTAATAATGCTAATAATAAATTAGTTTATTCCAATAACTTTCGGTGTCAGCTATTAGAGTAGTTTCTAGAAATTGAAAATTAAAAAAATTTAATTTAATAAGTTTATTATATTCAGTTAAAATTTATTAAAAAAAATAAAGTTTAAAAAAATAATAATCTCTATTTATGATAGTGAGTCTGAAAAAATAATTTTTTCCACTGTAATTGTGCTAATTGTCATTTAAAAGCTTTAGAACAGCTTTACTTACTTCTTCAATGTTTTTTGTATAACCATCATATATTTCATTAAATATTTGTAAATTTTGCTTTGTTTGGTTTAGGTACTCTTCCAATTTATCATGTGCTATAACGGAGAAATATTCTTCGAACTTTTCGTTGGACATAATGCCTTTAATGTCCTCTTCAGCGTCTTTAACTGCTTCGGAAAACTGTGCTCGTACCGAACTTATAGCTTCTAAAAGTTCAGATTTTAATTGTACTGGATCGACAAATATTTTATTATCCTTGATAATTTTGTAACTTATCAACTGCCCATTTATGCTTTGTCTACCAGAATTAATTTTAAGTTTTTCTATGAGACTAATCACAGGATTCATTTCCGGCTTAAACTTGAACAGAGTATTTTTAACTTGGTGGTCTACAAGATTAGCTTTATATTGAGGCCCAAACTTTTTAGATTCTTGTGATATAGAGCCGTAATTCCAAGCGTTAGTAGCCAATGTATCGTTTAGATGTAATAAATCATTGACCATACTCAAAGTAAGAAAACTTACTCTAAATTCTCTATTATTTAACGATTTTTGCCAATGTTCTAAAGCTTCGAAATTTTCATCCTCTTCAGTTATAAAATTATCTGTAAAAAATTTCTTAGTAATATTTTCATTATCTTTGTACTCTAGGTCTTTAGTTATTATTCGGCATATTCTATCACCGGTCGACGAAGAAGAACTGGCAGCATAAATAAGAAAACGTGTATCTGGTCCTAATTTCATATATTCTAGAACTTTGTAAACAAATAATTCACGTGGATCAATACTATTTATGTCAAATTCAAAAATTTTTGATGTTTTAACAAATAACTTTAATCCAGTTTGTTGATGATTTATTATAAATCCACTTTGTTTACCACCTTTTTTTTCTTCTATACCTACTGTTTTTAAATCTAAACCAAAAAGTTCAACTATTTTTTTAAACAATGTCGAATTAAATTTTTTATTTAATTCTTTGTTTTTAATTATTATCCTGTTAATATCATCAGCCAATTCGGTATCCAATTTAGCTAATCTAGCTAAAAAACTATAATGATTACTTGCCGTCATAATTATTTGAGCCATTGAATCTTTTAAACCTTTTAATTCGTTATTCATCTTATTTATCTGTTTAGCTAGTTCAGATTTATTTTTTACAAGCACTTCATCTCGAGTCTCTTGTGCGGAGAGAATTTTATATAAATTCGAATTTTCATTTTTCTTAAATATCATTCTTTTAGACCAATTTAGATATAATGTTAGTTTTTCGTCTAATCTGTCATCAATCGAAACAGTTTTGTTCATTTGTTTACTTGAGTTCTTAGAGAGACATTCTTAAAGATTTTAATTTATTATTTTTTGAATTTTTTTATTAATTTTTGTATCGTTTTAAATCTTGTTTTTGCTCTCTATTGATCATTGGAAAGTAAAAAAATACCATTCACGAGAAAGAAAAACTTTATGGATGATACATTTGAACACTTTTTTACAAAGTTTTGTAATTCATTCATCTTGAAAGACTTAGACTTAACATCAGCAACATTTATCAACAGAATCAAAAACAATATTAATCTCTTTATACCTGAGTTAGTTAAAAAATTCATTAAATCTAATGTAGAATATCAATTTAGATATTTTTGAAGCTAAAGTTAAAAAAAGTATTCAAATTCTTACTCTTATTTAATTTTAAATTTTTTTGATTAAATAAATGGGTACAATCGTATTGAGAGAGATTGACGAATGTTTTTTGATCGGATTGAACTATATTTAAAATATACTTTTGATAAGACTATTCAGCATTAAAAAAAGTTATCACCAAATGATTCTACTGCGATAAAATTATTCCCTATGATTTTATTTCTAAATGCTTAATTAAGGATTCTCTTCCAAATCTTAAAATATGATTTTATTCCAAATTCTTAAATTAGGATTTTATAACTAAATTAAAATTGATGAATTTATTCTAAAATGAAACTTTTGCTAAATGATTCCGACATGAATATATGGCCTATAATAATTCACTTTGAGTTTATCTTAACATTTATTTGTATGAGAAGAAATCCGTTCTTTCCCAACAGCTCGATAAAGATAAATAGTTTAAATTCGTGTCCTATAAATTGCACAATAAGCAATTAACATTGAATTTAAAAACTTTTAAGTTCTTTAATTGTTTAAAATTTCTTTAGATGCTCTTAAACAACGTCTTAATAAGGAGACTGTCAAATTATTTTAGAAATGTACTGTTTCACAAATCGATAGTTTCCTTCCGAATATTCATAAAAAACCATTTAAATGATTTTATTATAACAAATAAAATTAAGTTAAATTACCTTTTACCCCACACTCTTCTTTGATACTTTGTTCATCTTTAAAGCTCATTTTAAATATAATTTAAATAAAATTCAATTAAATTAAAAGAATCAACAAATTATCAAATCAAATTCCTTTTTATGAAATGGTTCCTTTAATACACTTTTACAAATAAGTTAGATTTTGAAAAAAATCTTGAATATAATTTTTTATTCAAATTTATAAAAAGTTATTATTAAGTTGCAGTATTTTTGTAAAAAACAATCCGTGAACCGATTTATTAAGTTTTTAGATTTAAACTTAATAAAATTATAATTAAAAGTTAAAAAAAATATTCTGAGCCTTACCCCTTATGTAATCAGCTGATCAACTAATTTTTTACCATCACATTATTTACTGTAATTATTTCAAAAACAATTCGAAAGCATTCTAATCTCTGCCAACAAAAAAAAATATTTTTATTTGACCCTTAGGCAAGTTTATTGGGGATACATTTAATGTAAGAGTCTTAAAAATAAAATAAATGTTATATAATTAAGAAATCCAAATTTAAAGATATAGATTACGAATCAAAATTTCTGTATAGTATTTTTTTTGAAAATAATCTTTTTATCATGGTTTTTACTTCTTTCTTTTTTTTTTAAGTTTCTAAGAGACCAAATGGACCTTTTAAAAATCGAAGACTTGATATTTATTTTAGTATAAACATCAATCAAATTAATAATTTTGTTTTCGTCTACTCTCTTAGATTTTAATTCTTAAGGTTTTCTAAATAATTCATATGTTTTTGTTATTTGTGTGGTTTTTTGACAGAATTTATTGTCATAATTTTTAAAATTCATTATGACATTATACAGCAGTTATAACGAAAAAGAAGCGTGAGTATTACCATTACCATTACCCATTACCGTCACACATTTGGTAACGGTTAATTTAAAGTTTATAGTGATAATTGAAACTTTTTAACTCTTTAACTACCAGTGTCTCAAAATCTATTTGTAATCAATCACGAATTATTTATTTTTGTAAACAATGAACAACAAATCAAAAACATAAAAGACAAAAATTGAAAGTATAAGGGCCTTAATTAAGGCGATCCAAAGCTCTCTAAAGTACATATAATGGTGATAAACTCTTTGAAAGCAATATAACTTCTTTTTCAAAAAAAATCTTAAATGAATTACCTAAAACCTTTAACGCATATAATATTTAGGTAACGAAATAATACTTTTTTTTTATTTGAAATTTATTTCCCGAATATTCTCTCTCAAAAAAGGCTAAATATTTTTAAATTTTATCACTAAAGGTATAAGTATTTATTCTTTTTTCATCAATTAGATTTAGCCGAGTATTGATCATTTAAAGTTTAAAAAAATTCTATCAATACAGATTTGTACTCTTGCGTTACTTACTATAATACTAAAATTTTTAACATCATGGTAAAATATTTGAACTTAATTTTATAATCTAATGATTTGACTATTTTATCAACAGCAGTAGTACCCAAAGATACTTCTTTTTCTATTTGTAACACCTTTGAGAAGGTAATTCAGGTGTATAACTTACAAAAAGTTCCTATCTTAGTACACATTAAACTACGCTGTTTTTTCTTGATATTCCCAAAATCTTGGACTCAATCTTGCGTTAAATAGAGGAGAAAACTGTGGACGAATTTATTAGGGAGTTTTTAAAAAACTTCCAATAAGTAAAAAGCTTAAAAAGAATAAGGTTTTTTCAAAAAATCGTATTTTTTGTATTCTTTTATATAGAGGTAAAAAAATCATCTGTAAGAAAAAAAGATGCTGTCACCTTGGATACGAAATGAGAAAAAAAAGTAAAATAATAATTATTAGTCGAAACACGGTTACGAATAAACTGTGTGTATATATAATTTTTTCTGATATTTTTTTTTAAAAGATTAAAAAAATCTTAATATAATTGTTACGGACTTTGATCACTTGGCACAAGAGATATCAACTGAAACATCATTCAAAACAAAAACAATTTTATGAGATTAAAAGATAAGTTTTTTTCTATAAATCCTTAGAAATGAGACTTAAAGAATATGATATTGTAATTGAACCAAGAGAGATTATATTTGAACATATCGAAGCGAATAAGAAGTTTACTAAAACTTTAAATATCAAAAATGTCGGAGACAAAAGTCGACGCATGGAGCTTTTTAGACCTGGTAATAAAGTAAGATTTCTTTATGGCAAAACTCTTGAAAAAAAGATAAAATTTTGTTCGAAAGGCGTTTCTTCTTAAATACAAAAATCCTGAACTGCCAGTTCCGCCTGGTATGGAAATAGCTGCTGTCGTTGAATTCGAAACTTCTCACGCTCAAGAATTTTTAGATAAATTAGTTATCAGTATTGATAACAAAGAAATTGATATTCCTTTACAAGCTTTTCCCGCTAAGCCTTTATTGACAGTTGATGGTAATTTTAAACAAATCAAAATTTTTAAATGAACATTTTAAACTAAAAAAAATTTTAATTTTAGAAAAAATTGATTTTGGCTTGTTATCAGACAATAATAAAACAGTCTCGAAAAAAATTAGAATTAAAAATTCTGGTGCTAGAGATGGTCAATTTTCAATAAATTACAAAGGCGATCTGCCATTTACGTTTGTTCCCAATAAGGACAAAGTACCAGCTTATTCAGAACTTTTTGTACGAGTTGATTTTTTCACAAATAAACCTGTTAAGTTAAATGAAAAAATTCAGTAAGTCATTATTTTATTTTAAATTGACAAAAAAAAATTATTCTCAATGTAACCAAGTTACAAATTTTTTCTATCTTATTTTTTCTTTAATAGAATTATTCTCGAGGGACAAGATAAGCCTTTTGAATTTCAAATTGTTGGTGATATAATGAAGCGAGAATTAGTTCTACTTGATGCGAGTAGTCTTCAACCAATTAATAAACTCGATTTTGGATCATGTTATTATGGTTGTAATTTGTTAAACATGGCTATATTGTTTAATTCCTCTCCAGAAAAAGTTGATTATGTAGTTTTATTAGAGGAAAAAGGCTTAGGAGTTGAAATTGTAAGAAAAATATTTTTATGAACTTGATCCTATACGATTAAATAATTTAAAAGAAAAATATTATTAAAAATTATTCAAGTAAAATTTAATTTCTTTTTTTTTTAAATTAGGGTGCTGAATTAAGCAAAAGTACAAACGCTTTGAAAACAAAGCAAAACGATTATAAAGACGAAGATTTTGTTCCAGTTAGTAAACTCGTTAGTGCTTTTCCTAATAATGGATCGTTAGAGCCATTTGAAAAAAGACCGATTTTTTTCAGATTTAGTCCTCAGTAAGCCTTTGAAATAAATATATATTTGATAAATTAAATTAAAAAAAAATATTTTTCTAAGATATAAAAATCCCAAAACAGGGTTTTTGACAACCATTACGCCTCCACCTAGACGAGATTACGCAATATTCCTCTATTTTGAACTTTTAGGAAATAATAGACGATCTGAAGTAGCGATTACTGGAACAGCTTTACCTATTTTACTTCGAATCGATCCTGATCAAATGGACTTTGGACATTGTCCCATTGGTCAAAGAAAACAAATACCAGCTACAATTTATAATGACTCTGAATTAAAAGATATTCGATTTAGATTCAAAAAAGTTGCTAATTATACAGTTAGCCCTGCTTGTGGTCGTATCCCGCCCAGATCAACTCGAAATATTTTAGTTACTTTTATTCCCCATCAAATGGGTAATTGAAAAAAATAATTTTTCAAAAAAAAAAAAAATGTTTTTTAATATTTTTGTATAGGAACCTTTAATTATAAACTAAATTGTGAAGTAGTTGACAAATTAGCCGATTCAAATAACCCTTTACATGAATATGATAAAGGAATTCGTGATTTTCCTATTGAACTTTCAGGTGAAGCTGTTGCAATTACAACAGAACCAATTCCAAAATTTAGCACAGGTAAAATTGTTAATCTTTGTCCAATAGGTTAAACAAAATTTAATTTTGTTATGATAGGTATGAGTCCAATTTTGACGAATGAAGTTGGTCTAAATGTTAGCACAACTGTTCAAAGTTTAAAATCATTTAGTCCAAAAACAGTTGTTCAAAACGCGGCTAGAGACAACTTACATAAAATATCATACTCTGAGAAAATAAAACCTGGCAAAGAATCAGAATATAAAATTGCTTTTCCTAATGATAGATCAAAAAGTATAGGACCATTTAATCGATACGAAAAATACAAGTAAGCTTAACGCAATTTAATAAATTTTATTTACAACTAAATTTATTTTGATTAATTAGGACTTTATATACTGGAGCTGATCGATATAATTATGTAGATCCTGATTTTGCTTATACCGAAGACGAACTAAAACAAATCGAACAGCATAAATCTGTTTATAAAAAATATATTGATGATTTAAGATTTTTTCGTGAGGAAAAACGACGAAATAAGTAAGTTTATTGGTTTCAAAAATTTCACAATAATTAATAATTTTTTTAATTCTTTTTAAAGAGAATTCAATGCTTTTAAAAACGCTCCGGATAATGGTCTAATACCGGGCGGTGGTGTCAAGCCACAAGAATTAAGCATCAAAGAATTGCACAAAGAAGCTGTCAAAACAAAAAGTATAAAATATTTTTCGATTTATTTTAAGTAAATTTTTTAGGGGTTTTGGAAAATTTAACAACAATAATTACCAAGAAAAAAAAATCTCAAAATATAACTCAAATTTTATAAATTAAATTTTTTTAGAAGAAGATTTCAAAGTAAATCCTGATTGGCAATTAGTCAGTTCTGGAGAGTTATCTGCTCAAGAAAAATTAATAAAAAGCTCAGTGAATAAGGAAACTACTCAATTGCTATCGAAAAGAGATAAAGATAAAGTTAGTGTTCAATTAACGCCTGCTCAAATTTATAAAATTATAGTCAGTAAGTATTAATTAAATTTTGGATGAGAAAAAAAAATCAACTTTTTAAATTTCTAATTTTTAAAGACCCATCTGTTATTGATTATGGTGAAGTAGCAGTTAAATCAGTCTCGATTAAAAATTTGGAATTTCTAAATACACTAGATCAGCCCATACATGTTGAGCTCGAAACTGATTGTGACGAATTGGGTCAGACTAATCCTTGTGGACAAATAATTCAACCAAATTCAAAAGGTTTATTTCCGATTATTTTCGAATCTAGTACAGTACAAACTTTCCAGAGGTAAATTTAGTAACTATTTTTTTTCTTATATTAATTTTATCTAATTAAATATTAAAATTAGGTCGATTTCATATCGTATAAATTTTTCTTATCGTCACCACGTGATTATACTTGCCGAAGTCAAACTTCCATCACTGAAATTAAACACTAATAATTTAGTTTTGACTCAACTATCAGGCGTTCAACCCGATTTGTGTTATAGGTCGAATATTACGATTATTAATCCTTATAATACGACTACAGAATTTACTTGGATTCCAATTTATGGTGAACAGGGTACTGCATTTTCGATTCGACCGGCTACTGGTGTTATTGAGCCATTCAAAGATTTGGAATGTGAAGTAGTATGGCATGGATCATTTTTAGCTCCTTTAAAAGGAACTTTTTCATTACAAGTTAGAGGGGGCGAATCAACAACTTTAAATTGCGAAGCTAAAGTAAGAAATTTTTTTTAATTTTTCAAAAAACGCCAGTTAACCAATATTTCTAGTAGATAAATCGAAAAACGGATTTATACTATTTATTACCCTTTTAATTTGTTTTTGATTAAGAGATAAGTTTAAATTAACTTTTCAAAAGTATTAAAAAATTTTTGAAAAACTACTTAGTTCTACTACTACTAATTAAGAAGAAATACTTTAACGTTATTTTGTTTACTGGCATTATCAAAATATAAGTTTTCTTTTAAAAATTTTTTTACGATTTTTTAGCTTGGTTCAACTCAACTTCAGTTTATTAGTCGCCGATCAAACTTTGGTAAAATACCAGTAAATCTAACAACTACGAAAACATTTTATTTGACAAACACAGGTACTCATAATGCTTTTTTTCAAGTAAAATTTTTTTTTGAAAAAATCTTCTCTTTCGCATAAAAAAAATGTTTTAAATTTCAGATTCTTGATACAAAACCTATACCTGGAATGGTTATTACTCCGGCCTATGGCTTGGCTCCACTAAATGCTCTAACTGCTATAAAATGCGAAATGAATCCATCGGAAATAATAAAATTTGATGCTAGAGTTTTAATACAGATTAGAGGTGGTAGACAACTTGAGTTAAGATTATCTGGTGAAAGTGAGGAACCAATTGTTGACATTGACTTGGTGAGTTTCTAAATGTTATATTCTTTGGTTTCTGTTTTAAAGTGATTAAATTTTTGTTAAAAGCCTGCGTTTGAATTTGGTGGAATCTATTCTGGAGCTGTTTCAAAGATGTCATTTAGAATAAAAAATACTTCTAAAGTTAAAGCCCGAGTTGAGTTTAATTTAAGAAGATATCATGACTTCTCAATTAAAGCTAAAGAAAAGTCAACTCAATTAACTGAAGTTGATCGAAACTATGAATTATTCATAAATGGAGAAGAAAATTTAGCTTTAGAATTAGTTTTTGCGCCAACAGAAGTAGCCTCATATGAGTTTGATCTACCTATGTCGGTAAATCGACCTGATGAAAGCCTAGATGATTTTGGTTCTTCTTCACCATATCAATCAGATATAACTAGAGAAAAAAGTCCAGTGACTAGAAAAAGCTCTCGTTATTCACTTTATAATTTCATACCGAAACGAAAAATAATCGCCATAGGTCTCAGACCAGCTATTGAAATTTCAAATCCCAAGATACATTTCAATATTCCGATAGCTTATTTTGAGAGACTAAAAGATGGTGGTTTTTTCGAAGCTAAATCAACTCAACTTATTAACCAAAGTCACAAACCAGTAAAATGGTGTATTGATTTGAGAAAATCAAATAAGGTTCTTGAGGATGGTATCTTTAAATTATGTGATGGTTCTCTCGTACCATTTGTTGCAAGTGATAAAAAAAGCTATGGACCTGAAGGCGAATTGAAACCTAACGAAACTTGTGAACTTAACATCCTTTTCAGTCCAAGTAAGCATTTTTTAAAATTATGGAGAATAGACTTTTGACAAGTTTTCAAAAAATGGGAGCATTTAAGAGCCAAAAAAAAATTTTAAAAAGAAAAATTTTAACCGCTATTTTTTGTTCTTTTGTAATAATTTAATTATTTTTAAAATTTTTTGTTGCCTCTAAAAAGCTCCGTTTTTTTTTATATATAAAAATAAATTTATATATTTTTTCTAGCCAAGCCTGGACTATACAACTGTAATTTACCAATTGTAATAAACGATCACTTCGAACAACCATTTTATAACATTGAGGTTTTCGGCGAATTACGCACACCAGAAGTTAAATTTGAACCTGAAGTATTAATTCTTAAACCAATACCACTAGGTGTTCAAATTGTTGATCAATTTTTTCTTAAACCAATCGGCTATGAAAGGTAATAATCATAATTTTTCATAGTCTATTTTTAGAAAATTATAATTCAAATTTTATTTAAGAAAAACAAAGCTTAAGCTTGAGGTAATGCCTGGTAAGACTCAAAGTGGTGATACAATTGATGTACTAACTGCTGATTTTGTTGATGATCCAAGTAAAATTCTCAAAAAAATACTCATTTTAAAAATATAAATAAATTAGTATTTAAAAAAATAAGTTATCGATCCTGAAAATAAAGCCGATACAATTGAGATTGCTATTAAATTTACTTCACCGAAACCAATTTCGGACTCAATAAAAATAAAATTTACTGATGAACAAAATAGAGAGTAACAATAATTGTTTTTTAAAATTATTTTAGTCTAAATTTTTTTTATTTTTTATTTTTAATTCTCAGATTTATCTATAATGTAATTGTTACGTCTGACAATTCGTTATTTACATGTTATGGATTTTTAGCAGATCATAATACAGACTATCAGATAGTAATTGAAACAGGTCAAATTATGAAAGGTACTCGAACGCAAAAACAAGCTTCTTTGGCTAGTGAAATGTCTGGCGAGCCTATTTTAAGACCATGTAGTAATACGTCTAGATTAACAAATAACAGATCGGTTAGTCCGACATTTGACATGAATGCTTCTATGGCTGAGTCATCGCCCATCAAAGATCGTGATGATTATATTCAAGCTGCTTTTCAAGGAGACATGGTAAAATTATTAAAAAAAAAATTAAGAAGCATAAAAAAGTTTAAAAAATATTATTAGACTCCGAATAACTTGAATTATAACTCTCGGTTATCAACTGTTTTGACTAAAGCTCAAGAACCAATCGTTTTTCCATCTTGTGAACTCAACTCAGGAATTTATACCTTTGAAGTGTTGAAAATTTTACAAAGATGGTTTAAGGTTAATGGATGGCCGCAATCTCATAATTTAGTAAAAATACCTGAATCATTTAGAGGGTAATTTTTAATTACAATTACCGATCAAAGAAAAAATTAAATTTTTTATTTTTTTCTAGTGGAGTTAGTCGAAAACCATTAGATGATGGACTTGAAAGTATGCCTCATCAAGACTCAATTAAACGTGAAAATAAAACTATTTATGAAATGATTGCTTATTTGTCTGGTCGGGCATTACCAGCTATACCTTTAGGTGCTCCAATTCCATCTGATATTACAGAAAGAGCTATTCAATTTAATTGGCAACATAATATTTTACTTAAATTTTTAGAGTAACTAAACTTAGAAGTTTAATTTAAAACTTTATTAATAATTTTTTTTTAAAGAACTGAAGGAGGTTGTGTTGCCCATATTAAACCAGATCATTTATTAGATGTTAAAGAATTTGATGCTTGGTTAGAAAATCAAGAAAATGAAAGAGATTTAGAAAAACAAAGTGGCTATAGAGATGTAAATGTTCAAAGTGTCGAATCACCAGTTATTTCATCACAATTATTTCCATTGATATCGAAAAAAGCTTGGTTAGACTGTCTTTTGCAACTCCTTAAGATTTGCGTATTAAATAGAATTACTCCCAAATCTTTCAAATCCTCACCTGTTCCTTATAACGAAGATGCTGTTTTTCCAGATGTAAAGGTTGATCCTCTAACGAGCAATGTAAGCTAAATCATTTTTGACTAAAAGACTGATTTGTTTTTGACGGCCGAATTAATAATATTTAATAATTCAAATTTTTTAGAAATTGCTTTCAAAAATAGTTTTTTGAAAGCATTTTATTTTTTTATAAAATTTTAGGTTTAATATTGAAATTAAAAAAAAATCTTACATCGCATTTTTCCTAGATTTTTATTTTAATTCATAAGAAATAAGTCTAAGATAAACGTTAATTTCCGTAGATTTATCAAAAAAAGAAAAATTATTTTCTGTTTATTTTTAGCTCATTTTTTTTAAATCAGTCTTTAGTCCTTTTATTGTAATTTATTAAGTTAATATTTGAATTTTCAAAGATATATGGCGTTGGAGAAAGAATTTTATTGACATGGTTAAATTATTGTTATGCTAATTATAAAGACAAAATATGGTTTGATGAAAAAAGAGGCTGTGAAGCGCCTACAAGATGGATAGTTAATTTTGATGTTGATTTAACAGATAGTTTGGCTTTAGGCGCTGTTTTTGGCGCCTATTGTCCATTCTTAATAGATACACATTTAAAAAGAATGTATGTCACTGCAGATACGGCCGAAAAATGCTTTCACAATGCTCTTATTCTAATTGAGTGTTGTAGAAAAATAGGATTGGATTATGATATCAATTCTCTCGATATAACTGATCCTAATTCAATTTCATTAATTCTATTTAGTGCTTTTCTTTTTCACAAATTGCCAAATTATTTACCGAGTACAACAATTGATTTTAGTAGCCCATTACATCAAGTGGCAACAAAACACATTAAAATATCAAATCCAAGCACAAAAAATATATTTTATGAAGCTATTTTAATTGGAGCAAATAAAGACAATTTTAGTTTGCCAAAAGGAAATGAATTGCCAATAGTAGCTAAAGCAAGTGCTAATTTGACTGTTGAATTTAATGCAAATAATCTTAGACCAGGAAACGCTTATTTAATATTAGTTGGTAAAAAGAAATCGACTATTCCAGCCGATACAATTGTTTTTTGTCTTAAAACATGCATTGATGAATTGACAGCAAAGGTAATTTAAAAACAATTTACTTTAATTTATTATTTGCTTAGATTCTTTTAATTTTTTTAAATTGTATTAAAGAACAATTTAATAAATCAGGTATCTGACTATAAAATTAAGTTTTTATCAAAATTTGTTCTAGGGACTTGTTACACTGTGCTTTAAAAAAAATTTGCTCCTGTGTTAAAGCATTTTTCACTTGATAATTCATAGTTTTGAAAATTTTTTATGTTTTTAATGATTAATAGTGTCACAATTTTAAGATAATTGTTTTTGGCTGATTGTTAAAATGCTTTTTTTCACGATAAAGATTTCTATATCCTATGAAGAAAATCTTCTTTTCTAAAATTCACTTTTTTTAAGATTTTTTTCAAATTTTAGTATCGATTTTGATTTTATCTACTGTTAAGCTTTCACTCTCCCAAATTATTTACTTACACTAATCTGCTTTTATTTATCAATTCAAAAGACATTAATATTTGCCGAAAATTATTGATTCCTTCATTTATTTGACGATAAAATTTTTTTAAAGGCCGTACCCGTACTCGACACGTACTCAAACAAAATTTAATTTTATTTTTGAAAATTTTTTTTTTGAGTACGGTTCGGTACAGCGTTAATTCGGTAGAAATTCTGTATATTCATATTTATAAAATATATATATGAACTATTTTAAATCTTTGGAAAACAAGATCAAATAAAATTGTTTAAAAATCAAATGAAAAACATTTTCTGAATTAAAAGTCTTAACAAGTTCTTTTAATTTCGACTTCGGCGATATATTGCTCTCTGTGCTTTTTATTGAGATCTATAACCCTGAAAAAAAAGTTTCTGAATACAACCAAGTTGAAAGAATCTCTATCCATTACTTTAATAAGGTGTGGGTACGGGTACGGATCGCTTTAGTTGAACTCGAGTTAAGTCTAGTACGGATACCGTACGGAGTTAATTGAGATGCTCAGTAAATAAAAAAGAAAATATCGAGGTAACGAATACTAACTATTCGATTGTTCTAGGATATTTAATTTTTAAGTAAAAAAAGACTTTAATGAGCTTCTAATAATTAGGTCCCAAATTAAAAAAAATAATTCGTCAAAAAACAAAAAAAAGCTATTAAAATTTTAGAGGATTACTTCTTCTGGACACGTCACTGTCAGCAATAAATAACAAATTTTTAATTTAAATACTTTATAATTGATCATTTTTGTTATAAATAGCACTATATTGAAGACATTATATTTAACTAATAATTATTTATTTTTTAAAGAAAATTGTTAAATTTCAAACACCGTTGTACAAACCATTTGATATGCCAATTGAAATCGAAAACCCTTATGATCAATCGGGTGTATTTACAGTGAGAATAATCGAAAGTGACAACATAAATGGTGTCATTAGCAATCCATTTAACCCAGAGTTATCCAAAAAAGAAGAAACTACTGCCTTATCTCCAAATAAGCAAAGTAATCTGTCTGATAATTCAAAATCCAGTTCACAGTCGTTCACAGGATCAAAATTAAGACTTGGGTAATTTTTTAAATTCAATCTTTTCTATTAAAAAAAAAAGAACTTCTAATCGTTTAAATTTTTTTTAAGAAATGAAAAATCAAAAAAGAAAGAATGTAAATTAATTTCTTAAGTTTATAATTTAAAAATTTTTAACGATTTCTTTTTTTTTTTAATCATAAGCTTTGGAAAAAAATTTACCAATTCTAAGTGCATTTTATACCAAGACAGAAAAAATTTTCTTAAATGCTAGAAAAACAGCAAATTTCGATATAAATTATTTGCCTTTACAAATGATTAAACACTCGGCAATATTGTTATTTTCAAATGAAAAAATGGGAGAATTTTTGTATTATTTAGAAGGTGTAGCTAGTCTACCTGAGCCTACACGTGTTTTAGTCGATGAAAAAAGTCTCGATTCAGCTAGAATAAAATATATAAAATCAAGTAGTAAGTCTAGATATATTAAGACATTATTATTCAAGCATTTTTTATCACTTTTTTAAAATCTTAGAATTCGAAAATAGAACTTTAACATTCAAGAGTTTTGTTGGTGATAGAGTAGAGGCTAGACTAATGATTCCCGTTTGTAATTTGGAAAGAGAGAATGCTATTATAATGGCAACTGAAATGGTGAGATTTAATCTTTGAAATTATTTTTTTATTTAATTATTTTAAAACTAATTTAATCATTTAGAGAATGAGTGACGAAGAATTAAAAAGACGAAAAGTCCATGGATTTTTATCGAGTAAAAGTCTTTTGGAATCATTAGATCGTTTGACATTGAATAAAATAAACGAATCATCAGCTAAGAATAAAAAATTAGAAAATGAAACAAGCATTAATTATTCAGTTACTACGAAATTAACTCAAAATCTGACCGTACCAGATAATCTCTTAATAAAAACTGAAGGTAATTTGTTACAAAATAAAATCAAAAATTTTTATTTATCTAACTTTTTTTTTAAAGATGTGAAATCAGATGAAAACTTTGTACCTTTGGTAATTCAATTCGGTTCAGAAATACCTGGAACTTTAACGACTAATCTAGAACTAAAAAGTTTGCCTAATGATGTACGAGTGATATCGTTAGAATTTAAAATAACAGAGACTGCTGTATCAGACTCGACTTTAGCTTATCTCAGATTTAATGCTCATGTATTTGATACTATTAAACAACCCATTCCAGTCGTAAGAGCTTCAACAAAAAATAATTTAATTAATTTTTTTTTGCTAAAATCAAATTGTTTTAGAAAAATAATTCAGAAATACCTTGTAATTATGAGGTTGAAGTTGTTGGTGTCAAAGGAGATAAATCAGTTTTTAAGGGTGCCAATAAATTTACAGTACCTGCCAAAGACGTTCATCTATATGAGCTTAAATTTGTTCCGAATGCAGAAGAAACTTTTGAAGTAAGTAAAATTTGAAATAATCAATTTGAAATTTTTTTAATTTATAAAATTGTTTTAGGCTGAACTAAGATTTAATAATTTAACAGAAGGCAGCCAAAATAAATATATGCTAAATGGAGTAGGTGAAAGAGTTCCAGCTCTTGGAGAGATTAAATTGGAAACTCGAGTTGGCGAATGGTAAGTCTTAATTCATTTTTATTTATAAATTCTTTCTTTAGTAGTTCTTGTGAAAATTTAACGTCAATCGTAACTTTCAACTAATCAGCTTTGTACTGTAAAATTACAATTTTACAGTACAAAGCTGATTAGTCCAACATTTCTCGAACATTGTTGGAAAACATGATTGATGTTGGAACACGCCGTTAACTTATTTTAGCTTTGTACTGTACATAATTTCTTATTTTAAGATTTCAGACCTTTTTTTACGCTAAAAAGTTGACAGATGACGTTACATTTTCATAAGAATCACTGTAGTTTAAAAAACTTATATCGAACATGTTCTAAAAATCAAAAATTTTAAGTTGGTAAAATTCTCAAAAAATTTTTAATTTTAAGTACATTGCATGAAATTATGATACCGAACAAATCAAACAAAAAAATATGTTATTATGTAAGTCAATTTTAAAATGCTTAATTAATTCAAACTCAAGTATATAAATATATTTTAGGTGTACACAAGTTCATCATTTATTAAAGGCCCTGATAAAATAATGGTCTTGCCTAATCGTAAGGAACCTTATATTTTTGAAATAATTCCTACTCAAAGGGGCGAATATAAAGGAGCTATAACATTTAGACCGGGAGAATGGCCTATTAAGTATAAGTCTTTTTAAAAAAACTATATTAATAAAATAGTTATTTAAATTTGCTTTTAAAAATAAAGAGATATAGACAGTGATGGCGATGAAATGAATGTTATGGATACCAAAGAACAACCTCAGAACTTCACATTTTGGTATACAATCGACATAAAAGTTCAACCACCTCCATATCAAGCTTTAGTTGAACTAGAAACAAACGCTCAAGAAACAGCCACTTTATGCATACCCTTATCGAATCCAGTAGACAAAAAAATGGAATTTAGAGTTCTTAAAAATGGCCAGTTTTTAGATGGCGACGACAAGATTGAAATTCTACCAAAACAAAATTATGAGTATCAACTAAAATTCACTCCGAATCAAGTCGGTAAATTTCGCGGTAGTCTAATATTTTTAAATGATGAAACTGGCGAATTTTGGTATGATTTAAAACTAGTTTCAACTGATCCATTACCAATACCGATTGATACAGTCGAAGCTGAAGTTGGTCGATATACAATTCAAACTTTAAAGCTAAAAAATCCTCTTAATGAAAAGTTAATTTTTAGAACTTTAATTTCAAATTCAAGTAATTTTGCCTTGGAAAAAAAGAATGACAAAATAAGTGTTGGACCATTGGAGACTCTAGATGTAAATGTCATTTTTACTCCATCGACGATCGGTATGGGCGAACATTTTGGTATCATACAATTTTCTAATGAAAAAGTTGGAAATATAAGTTATGAGTTGAGAGGCGTTGGTCTTGAACCAGATACTCAGGACTCAATTAATATTACATCTGAAATATGTTCGAGTGAAATGGTTACAATCAATTTTAGAAACTCGACAGATTCAGCTATTTATTGTGATTTGAATCTAATAGATGAGGAAAATAAACCCATTCAACTTAATGATGAACGTAGCGTTTTTAATATTCTTTTAAATAAATTCGAAAATGTACACGTATCGCCAAAGGCTATTTTGGACATACCGATTGTATTTTCACCTAATGAACTTAAATCATATAATGTGTTCTTGATTGTAACAGCAAGAAGAGAGGGTCGAATGAATTGGGTTGAACAAAATCCAAAGTAATATTCTTTTTAGCATCTAGAAAACCGATTTTTTCAAAAGCTTTAAAAGAACCAGAATATTCTTTAGTTTAAGGCATATTTTTGGGGGTCGAATATTGCAAAAAATAAAAACCCTAAAATTTTTTTTAACTTCAAGTACGAGGTAAAATTTTTGAAAGGTAAAATTTAAAAATTTTATCTTAAATCATTAAAAAAATAATGGGTCTGGCCGGGGATCGATCCCGGGACCTCTCGCACCCTAAGCGAGAATCATACCACTAGACCACCAGACCGTTATTTTCAGTAAAAAAATTAAATATCTCATGGAAGGCACATAATTGAAAAACAAATCAATTTGAAAATATTGCTTTTGAAATTTTAAAGAATTTTTTTTTTAATTTGTTATATCTTTATACCTTTATTTTAGTAAAAAAATAGAAAAATTGAGATGGATTTATCCGATTAAAGCATTTAGTGTAATAAATGCCTTCAATAAAACGAGCCCATTTGTTGTTGAGTGTATGGTAAGACATCGTATGGAAAAAACTATGGAAATAGTTTTAGCAAATGTGACAACGTATGCATCAGGCTTAGATCGTGGTTCATTACGCTTAAGGTCTATCACACCGAAAAAAGAAGCAACCAAAACTTCATCAACATATTCATTTTCCGATGAAGATAAATTTATAAAATCGGAAAGCTCGAATAGTCTTGTAGTTGTCGGTGAATCAAATAAACTAGCAAGCGAATTCGTTTATAAATTACATTTTTCTGGTAATTTCGAGCAATGTGAACAAGCTAAAAATTCAATAGCTATTAAACTTGTTCGAACTGAAAGAGAAAAAGAAAATGGCTTGGTCAAATTAATTTTTCACTTAGTTTTCTGTCCATCCAAATCATTCATGTAAGTTTTGAGAAAAAAATAAAGACAAAAAAAAAATTATCAATTTAAAAAAAAAATTAGGGTTGATGCAGATATTCATATAGAAACAGCCTTAGGTGGCATGTGGAGGTATCCATTAAAATTAACTTCATTAGAGCCTCCGCCAGATGACACCATAATTTTGGAAGCTCAACGTTTAAATAAAGAATCGTTTGTTGGCTTTAGACTAAGCAGCAAATCAGAGTAATTTAATTTTTTATTTTTGTTTATCAAGTTCAAAATTATTTAGTTTTTTTTTTCTAAAGTAAATCAATTCCATTCAAAGCTTTTTTTAATAATAATGGTGATCAAGTTTTTTCAGTTTATCCGGAAATCGGAGAGCTGTTACCTGAACAGGATGATGGTACATTAATTAAAGTAGGTTTTACGCCACCTGCTTATGGTAAAGTATATCAAAAAGAACTAATTATATCGGTAAATTCTTTTTTTAAAGAAACTAATAAAAAAAACTTTTTTCATTATGATTAATTATTATTAAGACTCCATTTTATCAATGGAAATATTTGGTAAAAGGAGTAACGCCTGAATACATAGTTCCAAGAGGTCAATCTGGTCTACCTACAGCTGATTCGAAATATAAAAGAAATAGAAAGAAGAGAAATTTTATTATTGAAAATACATATATAATTCATACAGCAGTCTCGTCGCCAATTAAAGGAGCGTCCTTATTTCCTCTTAGACTTTCAAATATGCCTTAAAAAATTAAATTGTTTTTAATGAGAGATTTTATTTTTATTTGTATTTTATTTATTTTTTTAAATTTAAATAAAAAATTTTTCAAAAAAATATTTTATTTA
Source organism: Brachionus calyciflorus (assembly GCA_002922825.1). Taxonomy (NCBI): domain Eukaryota; kingdom Metazoa; phylum Rotifera; class Eurotatoria; order Ploima; family Brachionidae; genus Brachionus; species Brachionus calyciflorus. The sequence goes on from NTPY01000824.1 coordinate 524,911, forward strand.
ATTTAATTCTTATGAAGCAAAGCTAGCTTTGACTTAACAATAGAGTTTCAATATTTTTTTAAATGCAAAAATTTATTAATCTTTTTCATTAGAATTTTTTTCTTTATAAAACCTGAATCATTTTTTAAAATTTTGTCAAAAATTTGGTTAAAAAAACACCAAACAAATGAATCGTTAAAACTATAATATTACAAATTTTTGTTTTTTATTGATAAAGGGAGTGTTGTAGGGCTGAAAGTCGACTAGATTCGACTCGTTTTTTTTCAGTCGACTTGAAAGCAAAAAAAAGTAATTGCCAACACTAGTATGCTGCTTCAAAAAAATTGATTCTACCAACAATACTAAACCTAAAATCAAAAAATGACATGATTGATTTAAATGAGATTACCGCAGATAAAGTAGATCTTAAAAAAACTACAATTTTAAAAATATTTTTCTTAGAATTAATATAGATCCAAATTTTCACCGTAAATATTGAGTATAAGTGTAACCAATAATTGTAAAAATAAAAAATAAACAAGGATGACGGGAAAATTTAAGATTGAAATAAAAGCCACTTAATATCGAATTATAATAATAAAAAATTGTTCCAGAAAGCAATAAATTTTACATTGAATTACAGATTGTTCCTTTTACCTTTTAGAGCTTTAAAAAAAGCTCGTTTTCGAACTTCTATTGATAATAATTTTAGAGATTTCACATGCTAATTTTATAAAATCTTGATTTAACTAATAGAAAATATTGTAAATTAGTTTCATTCATGGTGTAGTTTATTTTCTTAGCCGATTTTTGTGTGGATTCCAATCGTTTAGACATAATTATTTTTTCCCAGTGTATTTTAATAAGAAGAGTTAAAGAAGTAAAATTCACCAAGAGCGTAGTATATATTTTATCTTATAAGATATTTAATTTAATAAAATTTAAGATAAAAAAATGGGGCCTGGCCGGGGATCGATCCCGGGACCTCTCGCACCCTAAGCGAGAATCATACCACTAGACCACCAGGCCGCCTATTAAATTATAACTTAGAATCGAAACAAATTTTTCAAATAGCCATTTATTTTTAACTAATGGCTTTTATTATTCGACTGATATTTTTTTTATTTTAGAAATTTTGAAAAAGTAGCAATTCTTATTAATTTTAGAAAAATAATTTTCACGCTTCATTAAACTAATAAATTATCTTTTAAAGCATTTTTTGAATTTTTTTCAAACTATTTAGTAATAATTAAATTTTCACCAAATCTAATAAAAAAATATTGTACACTTGATTCTAGAAAACAACTCGATCTATCGGAAATTAATAAAAAAAAAAGAAAAACTATATTCGATCCTTGCTATTTAATGAAAACAGGTTACGTTAAATATTGAAACTACAAATAATAAATAAAAGAGAATCATCTTTTGAAAAAAAAAATCGTTAAAACCAAAAGATATCTTTAGAAAAATTTTTTTCGTTGTTCCAAAGTTTGGCTTAAAGAAAACGGAAACTTTAATAAAAACCTGATTCGTAAAGACTAATAGCTGTAAATTTCTTTAAAGAGAAGAATAGAGTTTGAGCTTAATAAAAAACAGAAATGGTCCTAGTTAATGAAAAAATCGAGAATTATCAGTTTTCCTAAACAGCTTAAAAATGGACATCAAAATATCGATTGTTTTAATTAAAGAATTAATAGGCGGCCTGGTGGTCTAGTGGTATGATTCTCGCTTAGGGTGCGAGAGGTCCCGGGATCGATCCCCGGCCAGGCCCCATTTTTTTTATTTAATTTTTTTTGGAAAAACAAATTATTAAAAAGTTGTTGCTTAGCAATATATTTTTTATTCAAAGTTTAAAAGAAATAAAATTAAAAAAATGGGGCCTGGCCGGGGATCGATCCCGGGACCTCTCGCACCCTAAGCGAGAATCATACCACTAGACCACCAGGCCGCCTACTTTAACTTAATATATTTTCATTTCTAAAAATAAAATGACCCATTAGTCTTGATTAGTAAAGCAATTGAAATTTTATATGATTATTTAGCGTTTTTTAAATATACTTTTTTTAATTTAATATTAAAAATTTGCTTATGTTAAAAAGATCAAGAACAAGCATCATCAGATTACCTTTGAGGTTTATTTCAATTCAAAAAATTTTTTTTCACCCTAACCTGACTCAAACCGGATATGAAAATTTTCAAAGTTTTTATATGAAGATCTTTCATAGAAAGACATTATTCTATAATATGGCTCACAGCTGCATTATCGATTTTTTACGAGTTATTAATTGAATACTTATAGCTAATGAAGAAAGCGACTTTTAATTTTATCTTTTCGTTTTAAACATATTTTTGTGACTACCTCGACATTTAGTTTACCAAGCAAAAGGGTTCTCTAAAATTGTTAGAGATTAGACTTTTACAGGCTATTCTTTTTTCAACCTTATTAAAGTTATTTTTTATCAAAATTTAAAAAAACAATATCGTGCCATAGTTCTTTTAAGCTCTACTTTCAATAATCTAATTTAATATGTTTTTAATAAAAAATGATGAAAACAAATAGGAATTCAGAATTTATTCAAACACTTCGTTAATAAACTAAAATAGAATATTTAAAAATAAACATTAAAAAAAGTTAAGTAATTTTTTTTAGCCACGATAAAAACATATATTTTTATCTGTTTCATGTATTCTCACTTCATAAAGCCGACAATTACTTCCTTCTTCTTTAGCTAATCTTTCTTCCAAACTATTCCAAATAAAAATGCACAAGTTTTCTGTGGTGCTTAAAGTTTAACATTTATAAAGATTGAAAAATTATTAAGAAATTACATGCAACTTCTTACCTGACTACATTCTTAAAGTATTCAACGTCTTCATCTAGATTTTTATGATCAAGTTTATCTAAGATTTCCTTAGATTTTTTTTTTAAATATTTTAGAATTTACATATTTCAGTTCAAAAAAAAATTTTTCTTACTTGAATAAATTTTTTCAAAATTGTAATATTGATCACCATACCAGTGATTGGATCGACTGTACCCATTACAGTAATCTCCACTAAAACCAAAAAAATATATATTTTGTGTTCACTAATTTTAAAATTAATACCTTTATAATTATGTCCATGGCAATTATTGCATTTGCTGAAGATTTTTTTATTCTCTTCAACAGACAAATTTTTACTTTAAGATTACAATAAAATTACGTCCGTCATATTTTACATTGGAAATTTTAAAAAAGAAAATACTTATTTAACGTGTGAGCAGCAGAGAAAGACTCTACTCTAGTTAAGTAAACTATTTTACTCATGTCTAAAATTCTCGAAAATTAATTTTTAAAGTTTCTTATTTTTTATTATTTGATGCTAATTTTTGTCATAACTGGAATTTATTTTATCTGACAGAATTATTATGATTATAAAAATGCAAATTTTTTGAAATCTCTATCAACTTATTTTAAACAAAACAAAAATTTATTATTCTTCTTGAAATAAATTTCAAAAGAAACTTAAAAATTTGAATTAATTATAAAATAGGAAGTTTTTAAGAAATTTCAACTAGGTACCCATTTATCAAATTTTTTTTTGAATAGTTTTTATCATTTATTAGAAACATATGGTCGATTAAATGAATGAAGTAATTTAAAAAAATGAGTAGATTTATTATTAAAATATTTTATTTAATTTCAATACCATAAACTTGAAAATTGTAGACGGTTAAACGCCCAAAAAAATCTGTCATTTTAACAAAATTGAATTTATAAGTATCACTAGGTTCATATTCTTCATTGACTTCAAAAACCTAAAATAATTAAATATTTGAAACAGTTATTCAAAACAAATACTTAAATTTTTTAAAAATTACTTGATCAGAATTAATATCTTGAGGATAAAAGTCCATCAATTTTAGAAATTTTTTGTCATCATCTCCTTGTTTGGTATATTCAAGTTGAGCATGTGATGCACAAAATCCTCCTTGGAATTTGAATTCAATTTTTTTGATTGCTACTGGTTTATTAAAATTGACTATTATCCATTGACTCTCTCCCTTAGAAAAATTAATTAATTAAGCTTTAAAAGACCATGAAAATAATATTGAAAAAGATTTAACTTGATCAGAATTCCAGCAGGTCTCCTCTTTACCGTCAGATAAAAATTGCTTTCCATAACTCTTAGTATCTCTATTTAATACCGTGCTTACTCTTTTTATTAGAATTATAGGTATTTAAAATCAAGTCCCTTTTTTTTTTCAAAAACTTTAAGGTTCTTACCTTAATTTTGTATCTTTATTTATTAATGGCTGAGCTTCGATCATTTTCAATAATTCGAATGTTTTCTTTTTAAATTTTATTTTTTGAAAATTTTTCTCAATTTAAGAAAAATTTGATAAAAATTTTAATATTTTTTGAGTTTCATAAAAAACTTTCAATTTTTAGCAGATATTTTTTATTTTCCGTTGAAATTAAAAAGGCAAATTTTAGGCAAAATAAATTCAGGCCGTCAATTCTAATTTCCGAAATTAATTATAAGAAAAAAAATGGTAAAAATAAAATTTTGGCCAATTTAAATTTCTTGGTTTAAAAATTTCAAAAATTATTTTAAAAAATTTTACGGATAAAATTGGCCAAAATTTTATTTTTATCATTTTTTTCCTTATAAATAATTACGGAAATCTATTTTTTTAACCGAATTTTTAGTAATTTTTTCACGGTTTTTTGTACGATTTTCTAATTTAGAAAATTAGGAGGAAAAGTTTTAAAATGAAAAGTAAATTTGAAACCTGGCCTTCTATCCTATATTTTGTCAATTTAAGTATAAATTCTAAAAAGTAAAAAGCATTCTGTACAAAAGAATTCTTAAAATTTATTTTTTAAAGTGAATCTAAAAATAAGTATAGTCTAGTTAGAAATGAGTCTTAACCCCAAACTTGATTTTTCCAATTTTTCTTTTCATTAAAACATTAATTTTCACTTACTTAAAGATGTCTAAAAATAACTTTAATAAGATAGAAAGAATTAATTGATGGTGGTGGAGAATAAAACAAAAAGAATTTAGAATTCCTAAGTCTCTCAAGAACATTTAGTTAAGCCTTTTTTTCAATCTTAGTCAATTTGTTTTAAAAAATTTTAATTATTTCTTTGGATTTTCATTTTAAAATTAATTTCTCTAGTTCTGAAATTAAATCAAAAATTAAGATAAAATAGTTTTTCTTAAATAGTCATGGATCTTGACACAATTTACGAAAATCTCTTTGAAAAAAATGAAATACCGAATAGTGAAGACAATTGGCAAATTGGCGAATTAAAGGATTTCTCAATGGAATCAATAAATAAATTTGGTAGAGCTGTTATTCACAATGGTAAACTATACATAGCTTATTCAATTAATCCTTTGATAGCATTTATTTGCTCAATGACTAGTTCTGCGTTAGTCAAAAACTTGAATTTGGTGTCAAAAAAAGAATTTACCGCTGGTTGTAAATGTCAAGTAAATATATGCAATGCTTTCGGAGGTGGCTTTATACACTCAAAATTACCTGATAAAATGATTCGAACAGATAGTACTAAATGTCGACCAATTGTGTTGAAATGCGCTTTTTCAAATGAAAGCTTAGCTATTTTACTTAAGGAATGTGTTGTTCTTATAAATGAATTCACTAGAAATTCATACAGTATGGGATTCAAAATTGATTATAATCCAAATCGATTCAAAGCTTATTTTTTTGTTCTTGAAAGAGCTAAAGAACCAAATGAGGAAAAAATAAAAATTATGGATTCATTAATTAAAGAAAATCGATCACACATGATTATCAATGAATATACTAATTATGAATTGGAATATTTTGAAGAGTATTTCCATAAAAATGATATGAGCTGCTTTGGTGTTAAGATTAGTTTTAAAAAAGAAATTAACGAAGAGAATCTAAACGAAAACATAGAATTTTATTTGGAAAAAAATAAGATTGATCCAGATGAAAGAGGTTATGCTAAAATAAAATTGCTAAAAGAGGATTTAATTAGGATTTATAAACTTTGGAAAAAAATTTGGAAACAGAAAATATAAATTTTTCATTTTTTCAAAATAGATTTATACAATAAAAAAGGTAAAATAAATGTTGTTTATGTGTGTTCTGTACTTGCTATAGATCTAAAATAAAATTAATTAAATTTTTTCAATATTTGATGAGATTACTGGAAGCAGAAAGGACTAAAGAAGTCAAGTTTTATAAGTATAAGTTAAAATTGTTTACAGTCGATTGATGATTATTTAACTTTACATAAAACAAAACTAAAATTTTAATCTTTTAAGAACTTGTTCAAGGTCTAAGTCCTTAAATAGAATGTAGAAAGTTCCACTGGAATTAGGTTGAAATTTAAATATTCAAAGTTTCAATTTTCTCTTATTGTTCAGGATAAAATTCCAAATAAAATAAAAGAAAGTATGAAATGTCACTTACAAATATATTTTTTAAACGACATATGTCACATACATCTTTAACTTAAGAGGACAGTATTTTTGAATTTAGTTATAACATTAAATTAAAATGAAGAATCGCTTTAGGATTTCGTGATCAGGGTTCAAAAAGTCAGAATTTTTTTTTCTCGAAACAAATAATTTTTAATTTGGAAAATTCTTAGAGTTTCTTTCAACAATAAACAAACTAATAATTTTTGGAAAAATTTAAATTCAAAATATGATAGTTAAATTTCGAAAATAAGAGATTATTTTGAAAAAGTTATAAAATAATCTTCATAGATTTCGTCATAGATTTGCATTTAAATGAAGAAAGATTTTCACTTGTTTATAAAATCAAATTTCATTTTAGCAAAAAAAAGTCCACAAATGGTTTCAAAATAATAGACTTATTAAAGCAGTTGAACTCGGAATTTAGTTCTTTCAAAGTTTTAAGAAAGATAATGGACTTCTTTTCTACAAACGATATTTTATTATAAAAAAAAAAAATTTTTTATTCCTTTTTGGAATTTTCTTTATATAGTTAAGGATGGTGCTCTAAACACCTGTAATTTTATGAAAACATTTTCGTTAAAAATATTTCAAAAATTTCTTTAAAACAAAAAAAAAATTTGTTCACGTTCTTTTTTTCTTAATAATTTAACTAAAGATGTTCACATTTGATGTGAGCGATTTTTTGCTGAAAAGAATGATCACTTAGTCGGTATTCATGATAAAATTTTTTCTGTTATCTCGTTTTCAAGAGCCACCAGCTTAGAAAGAAAAACTACAAATAAAAATAATAAAATCTTAAAAATCAAAAATCCTACAAGACATAAATTAATCTTAATTTCGCTTTTTATCTTTAAAAGTGATAGAATAAAAAACTCATCTATAAGTATGAGTCACTTTATTTATAAATAATTCTATTTTTTCTTTAAAACGTCATAAATTATTATTTAAAAAAAAAATCATTTAAAATTTTGCCTTCCTATCATAATGTTTGATTTTGAAATTGACTGGCAAGAATACGTTGCCAATTTAGTCAATTATGCTGGTAAAACACTTTTAATTATTTTTTTTTCATAATTTTTCATTCATTCTTGTATTTCTTATAATTTTAGGCGAGAATCCATGGCAATTTTTGTATTATACATTATTAATATTATCACCATTATTTGGTTTGAGCGCGTTTTTATCATACAAATTGGTGCAAGAAATTGATAAACAAGAAAAAGAGAACAAAAAGCGTCTACAAAAAGACACAAATAAACTTAAAGTACAAAAAAGAAAAGCTGAATGAGTTTTATTTTGAATGATAATGATAATTTTTTTATAAATAATTTATATTTTTCAATTTTAATTTTGAAAAAAATTTTTTTTTAAATTAATAAAAATTTGTTTCCTATAAAAAAACCCAAAAAGTGTTTAATTTTTACCAATAAAGTACTAAGACAATATCTTAGTCTGAACACAATTTTTTATTACTATTTATAAATTATGGAAATGAAGTTTGAATAAATCTATAACAAAGTTTATGATTAATTCTAATTAAAGCTTTTTGAAATTACATTCAATGGCTTTAATAAAAGGGTAAATTTTCCCCGTATAAAAAAATGTCTAAGAAATCGAATTCAGTACTTGACAAACTAATACCATTAGGGACTATTCAAAGAAGAAATTTACATAAAAAACAAAGTATTAATTTAAAAAAGGCAAAAATTTTTTTAATCAAATTCAAATTTTATAATTTTTTAGTTGAAGAGCTTACCGAAGAAGGTATAAATGCTATTCAATCATTGCAAAGTTTAAAACCAGATCCAGAAGCATATGAATTGAGTAAATTATTTAAACACCCATATTCTTTCTTTACTCAAATTTTTAATGCATTTTCTTTTAAATTAAGAGGAAAATGATAAACGAACTGCTTTGGAAATAAATGAGAAAAAAAAACTTGAACCTTTAATACAAGTAAATTTTTGAAAAAAAAAGATGTTTTACGGCCAGTGGGAGTTAAAATTTGATATTATATAAAAATAACTGTTTTTTTTTAAGAATAAATCGAATCTGTCCTTAATTCTTTAATAATTTTCTTTCTTTACTCTTTTTCGTAAAAACCTAATTTACTTTTGTTAAAACTAATAAAATGAAGTATAAAAATTGAACCCTAAAATAATTTCAGCGTCTTAATTTGATTTTGTTTTCCGAGGATATTCGTAGATGTCCCGAGGAAAGACATCAGAAAAAAAACCCTGTTAAAAAGCTGCTTTTTGGCTGTTTATTTGGTGTTTTTATAGCTTGAACCTTAATTTTAAAAAATTGACAACTTTAATAATTAATTTAAGTTAACATTTTTAACATATTATAACAATTTTTACTTTTTTCCTCTTTTAAAATTTTAACAATTTAATATCTGGTTAAAAATTGCATACCAAAAATAATTTTTTAGAGTTATCAGCTAAAGATAATCCCTTTATTGACTAATCCTTGGCCAAAATCAAAAAATTAATCCTTAACATTTTGAAAAACCATACTGAAATATTGGTCTTTCCATACTGAAAATATTTTTTGTTTCCATGTAAATGATACTTAAGTAGACAACATATTAATGCATAAAATTGAAAATAAAGAATGAACGCAAATGAAACGGCTCTTGTCTTATTGGGGAATTTTTTATTTCGTCTAAACTAAAAAAAAAATTTCAACTTTTTTGTTAAGGTACTAATTGATTGGATAAATCACGAGTTATCAGATAAAAGAGTTATAGTCAAAGATCTAGAAGAAGATTTATATGATGGTCAGATACTCCACATGCTAATAGGTGAGAATTCATAAAAAATAATAAAAATCTGTTTATTAATTTTAAATAAAATATAAAGAAAAATTATCGGGTCTCAAAATTTCCAATGAATCAAGGCTTAATTTAGGCGAAATATCTCAAAAACAAAATTTAAAATTAATTTTAAATTTTATCAATCAAACAATGGGTATACACCCGGTCATTAGTAAATGGAAAGTAGAAGGTATGACGGCTTCACATTAGAAAATATTGAACATAAAATTAATTTTATTATTTTCTTTAGACATCTATGAAAAAGATTTGATTGCCATTCTTCATCTTTTAGTGGCTATTGTAAAATATTTTAAGGTTAATATCACACTACCGGAAAATATAACCGTAAAAGTGATTATCATTCAGGTATTTTTCAAATATTCAAACACTTTTTGGGAATACTTTTGAAAATTTTTTTGTAAATAAAGAAAAAGAAAACTCTGGAAAAAATTACGGTCATTGAAAAAATAACTGGAAGTAATGCATCTAAAGATGAGACGAGCAAAAAAGGTATAACAAAAATAAAAATTATTTATAATTTTTTTAAACATGGATAATTTTAATTTAAGACCGAGATGCTTTTGATGCTTTATTTGATCATGCACCTGAGAAATTGGAGCTAGTTAAAAATGTATGAATATTTAGAAATCTAATTTTTTCTTTTAAGCTTAAATGTGTTTTTTTTTTAAATCAAAAAGTCTTTGTTAACATTTATGCGCAAACATCTGAGTAAAATAAATATCGAAGTAAATAGTTTAGAAAAAATGAATGATGGAGTTCAACTAATTTATTTGTTTGGTGTGCTTGAGAATTTTTATGTGCCTGAATATGCCTACTATTCTAATCCTTCGTGTTATGAAGAAAAATTAGAAAATTGTAGAGTTTTGTTTGACCTGATAGATGATGTTAATCTCCAAGAAAGAAACTGCACACCTGAGGGTAAATACTTGTCATTATACAAATTTTACTTTTATTAGCTAATTATTATTTAATTTTTAAGATGTTGCAAGTGGTGACTTAAAGTCAATTTTACGTGTTTTATATTTGTTGTTTTCGAATTACAAGGATCGAGATTAGTCATTTAATGTCTCGTTTGTATTTGATTTTTAAAATTAAAATTCTAATGTGCTAATAAATTTCTTTAAAAAAAAGTTTAGATTTTTCATTTGCTTAAAAAGTTTAATTTGATTTAAAATTGTAACAAAAAGCTCTTAAAAAAGTTTTTTAAACTATTTAAAAATGAAATAAAAAAGACTTTAAAAATAGTGTTTAAAATTAGAACAAATATAATGTCTGATGAAAATAATAATTTAATCGAATTGGAAAAAATAGTAATTTTGCATTTATAATTAAATAAAGTAAAAAAAAAACCTGGATTTGGATAATTATAGGTTACTTTGGTCGGGAAATAGTTTGTGTAAAAAAATCCTAATAAAAAAAATAGAATTTTTTATTGAAAATAATTCATTAAATAACCGTAAAATCTGACAAACTAGCCCAGGGCTAAAAATGAGTATTAGCCTATAACACTTAACTGATGGTGTAATATAAATACCAATTTTAAAAATACCTGAATGATAATCAATATTAGCCCAGGGCTTATATATAAAATATTTATAAGGATATTTATAAGGTTGATATTTTCTAAGATAATTCTAAACATCAAAGTAAATGTAAAATCTTAGAAAAAAAAAATCAATAAATAAAATAAATTCTTCGAAGATTATGTAGTAATCAAGAAAAGATTTCTTTTCGAAAAATCTTAAGCCCTATTTTAATTGAAATTTTAATTCATTTATTTCTTTTAAGTTCAATAAAATTTTTGAACAATTCAATTGTTCAATATGTCTCAATGAATTTACAAACACTCACATGAGCACAAAATGTGCACATAGATTTTGCGAAAATTGTATAAAAACAACCGTTGAACTAAATCATAAATGTCCACTTTGTAATCATAGATTGGTCTACGAGGACTTAGTCAGGGATAACCATTTTGACTCTCTAAAAGGTTTTATTTTAAATAAAATTTTATCAATCATAATTTCACATGTAAAACAAGATTTTTTTAAGATGATCTCAAGATTCTGAAAGAGAAAAAAATGCAAGCAGTTTTTGATAAAATAAGTAGTGATACACAAACTAAAAGCGAAAAAATCTATTCTCCAATTGAAAATGTTTTAAAAAGTATAATTTAAAATTCAAATTCGTCGAAAATTGATAAAATTTTATTTTAAAAAAGATCATTTAATAAAAACTTTAATTGTTCATGAAAATTATACAAATCAATTAAGATTGAACTATGAAAAGGAATTAAAACGAATTGAAGATTCATCTAATGATATTATTTCAAAATTAAGAAACATATTTTTAACTAGAAAAGGTTCACATTCAAATTTGATTTGTTTTTCCATGAAAATTTCAAAATTTCATTTTTATAGACGTAGAAGCTGAGGAAGAAAAAATTAAAATTGAAACCCAGAAAAAATTGGAAAATTTAAAAAAAGATTTTGATCGTCAAGTTAACTCAATTGCTGAACGATACAAAAAGTAATTTAAAGAATTGGCCATATTTTATTTAGTACTTTTTTAAAGTTTTTTTATTTGCTAAGATACTTAGAACAAAATGAGTTAAGTCCTTTGGCTTTACCAGTTAAAATTAAAATTCGATTAGTTACTAAAGATATTCGATTAGATGGTTTTGAATTTAAGACTAATGATGAGTAAGCTTTAATTTTTTTTTATTGATGAATTTTATCAAAAACTAAACTTGAAATTATCAAACAGTATTAGTTTAATGTTGGATTTTATTAAAAACAAATGCGAAGAGTTACGTGACCCAATAGTCGAATTTGGTGAAGATTTAAAAATTTTAAATGTAGGACCATTTGGAAAATATACATATGAAGAGGCTATGAAAATGTTTGAAGTATTTGAACAGACCGGATTTTTACCAGACTCAGTTAATCTTATAAATTCGAAAAATTGCATTCCTATAATTGAAAATTTAATAGTATTGTTTTTAAATTAATTTTTATAAACAGAATTATTTTTTTATTTAATTATTTTTAGAAACCCGATTCCGAATTCCTATTCTTTGGCAATATTAAATTTGAAAGTGATTTACCAAAACGGTGCTTTAAATATATTTTTAACAAAGATAAACCAGTGTCTATAGATTATTTTCAATGTCAAGATTGCATGTTAAAATGTAGGCTTTATTTCTTATAAAAAGGATTATTTAATATTAATTTAAATATTTATGTTCTTTTTTTAGGGATTTGCAAATACTGTGTTTTAGAATGCCATTCAAGTAAGTTTTAATCTATTTTAAATAATAAAATCTATTTTAAATTTTGAATTTTTAAAAGAACACAATGTTCGACCATTTTCATTGAATCATAATCCTACCTGGTAAATATCTAATATTTGAGCATAAATTGTTTGTAAATTGATTTTAAAAAATTAATTTTAGGGCATGTTGCTTCTGTGAAAGGAATAACTGTTGTCTAGGCGAAAAAGAAAGCATAGAATCATAATCTTAATTTTAAACGATTATATTTTATATTTTTTAAATAAATTTTTTTTTAAAAAAGTCGGTTTTTATACGTAATCCACTACAAAGAACAATTTTTCTTTTCACCTTTAAAGATGATTTTATCCCTTAAAGCCGCCACGGTTGATAAATGAGTTTAAAAAAAACATTTATCGTATTAAAATAATTTAAGAATGCAACCTTTAATACCCTATTTACCAATTAATAAGTAAGGGCTTACATAGACTTATTCCATTTTAAAGAATATATTTAAAGGTGAAAAGAGCTCAATTTATTCGGATAACAATGGGCTTTTTTATTCATAAAATCAAACAAAAGAATGACGTTTAAAAAAAAATTTTAAAAATTAAAAAAAAAGTCTTAAATCAGTTAGTTATTGCGGCCTTATAACTCGGTCTTTATTTTGATAAACATCCACATAGTGATGAACAATCGTTTTTTTGTATAAAACAAGTTTGACCTAATTTTTCCGACTTAAAACCCCATTCAGTATTACTCGAAAATACATCAAGTTGTAAATAAAGAATTCTCTATTATTTGATACCATAAACTAATATTTTTGAGTTAAACTTGAATTTAAAAGTCCAGTAGTTATATCCAGGACAATTTTAATTAATATGAATTCTTATGAGCTTTCGTACAGTACAATCCGAAACAAAGTTAACGAAAACATAAACAATGTTTAAACAGAGCATACACAAAACCGACACAGAACCGAAACAAAAACAACACAGAACAGAAACAAAATCAACACAAAACCATTTTAAACTGTTCTGTTTCGGTTTGGTTTTGTTTCTGCTTTGGTTTTGTTTTGTGTATGTTCTGTATAAACAGTGTTTAAACAGGTCGTTAACTTTGTTTTGGACTGTACTGTATAATTCATAAATTTTTATTTTGTTTGAATTTCTTTTTAAGCTTTTATTTTTTCATATATATTTTTCGCGAATTACATAAAAAAAAATCATGAATTTTCATAAACATTAATCAAATTCCATGAATATTTTTCAAAATTCAGGAATATTTATGAATGAATTTGAAGCGTAATGAATATTAAATTAAATACTCAGAAACCTTATTTGTGAATTCTTTTTATTTTTTGTGAATGGTGTTTGAGAAAAGATTTATTTTTGATTCTTTTTTGTCATTTTGTTGCTTTGTTATTCAGCCTCGAGTGTAACAAACCAAAAATCATGCATATTTTAAGCTTTTTTTTTAATTTAAAAATATGCAAAAAATTGCCTAATGATTTTTTATGTAACATTATGAAAAGCATTAAATTATATATGTCTTAAATCATAAACTAGCTTTTTACATTTTAAAAATAAATTATCTAATTTTTTTTTTTGATATCCAGTTATCATCTCCTGGAAAGTGTTGAGTCATTTTTCAAATAAGGTAAAACAAAAATCATGAAAGTTTTATTACATTTCGTTTTTATTTTTTGACTTATTAACAAACTTTGCAATTTTAAATCAGATTAGTAAAAATAAAATTTATTTAATTTTTTAATTTAATGGAATTAGTTAAGAACACAACTGGTTCAAAACCCTCCAAAGGATTGTTCGAAAAGGTTAAAAGTGTCTTTCAATCTTCGAAAAAATCGAATGTCAATCAAAAAATTTCGTCTAATGTAATTACAGTGCACTTAGAGTCGTCGATCCTCAAACAAGAATCTGAATCAAAGAAGATATTCGATGACGAACTGAAAGCTAACTTGGATATTATCGATAAAATTTCGAGATATTTAAACGATACTCAAGAACACTTTAATAAAGAGTTAGTAAAAGAGGAAGAAGCTATGAATATTTCAGAAATCGATGCTTTGCCTAACGAAATAATATGTAAAATATTTGATTATCTCGATTTTTGTGACAGAAAAAATGCGTCTCTGGTTAGCAAAAAATGGCGTCATGCTTTTTTAGAAAGTTATTATTTGAAAAATATAATGATTAAAGCTAATAATCAATTATTTTTAAGTAATAGACCAAGCTCCAGTCCAAATAACAGTTTAAAACATGGCCACAGATCTTCATCTTCAATGGCATTATCAATATATTCATCAAGTTCTAATTTTAACTATCAATTGTATAATAATTTAGTTAATTTGGAATTTGATAGTGATGCTGCTGATGTTTCTTTATTAGTTAAAAATTTGCAACAAGGAAAAAATAACGAAGAAATTAAAAGATTGCCTAAACTTCAGACCCTAAAATTTTTTAAGACTACAATGAGTGCCAAGACTTTAATCGATTTATTAAATGAAGCACCCAATTTAAACAATTTGTCAATTATAGAATGTGACAGTTTATTTATGACTGGATTCTTAACATTTTCATTAAGTCAAGATAAAATAGACGCTCTGAATAATTTAGTTGAATTAAATCTAAGCAAAAATCGCTATATGACTGATTTTTTACTAAATTTATTCTTAAATTCAACAAATAGCTTGCAACGTTTGGACTTGAGTTATTGTAATTTTACTAAAACTAATTTTAAATCAATTGAAAATACGAAATTTCAAGTTCCAACATTAGGTAATTGTGTTCTTACGTTTGAAAATTTAATTAAACAATCAAAAAAATTAACAAATTTAGAATCGATTAATCTAAGTGGTATTGATAATTTGATTCATAATCAAGAATCATTTTTTGAACTAATCGAAAAACTTCCGAATTTAAAGGAAATTCAATTAGAAAATTTACCCAATTTAAAAGTGGATACAGTTGTAAAATTATTGGCTTTGACGCCTAGATTAAAGTGTATCAATTTGAATAATTCAATTCAAAATGATGACTTAAAACAGAATGGTATTGAAATTTTTTTGGAAAAAAGTCGTAATTTACATGAAGATTTAAATTCGCATTTAGAAATTATCAAATTAAAACGAGCTAAAATAAACGATCCAAGACTCTTATCCAGCCAATTTACCAGTCTTATACACTTAACCTATCTTGATCTATCCTGTATGATGTTCCAACGCTCATTTGGAACAGTTAATAGATTAAATGAATTCGTCGAAGAATTCGCATTTAATTTATCCAGATGTCACAATTTAGAACATTTAAATCTAAGTTATTGTGATTTTTTAGTAAATGACTCGTTTATAAAAATAATATCAAAAAATTTTAAAAATCTTAAACATTTAGACATAAGAAATTGTTCTCAAATAACGGATACATCATTACATTTTATTAGTACATTTATGACAAAGTTGGTTTATTTAGATTTAAGCTGGTGTCAAAATATATCCGATTCCGGCTTGGATGCATCTATAAAGCACGGCGATGAAAATAGACTTTTAAATGAGTTTAATAAGCATATAAATGGATCATGTCGATGTATTCGAAAATATACTGAGCAACCATTTTTACTTTTAAAAACTAAAAATGAGCTTAATTCGGAGAGTAGAAAACAGTTTTGTGGATGTGTAGAAAGTGGAAATGACACTAGTTTAGATAGTTCTTCAAGAGTTGAAATAGCACAAGATTTTGAAATTAATCCGAATGTAAGTTTAAAAAATTTAAGTTCTCTCAAAGTTTTAAAGTTAGAAGCATGTGTGAATGTAAGTGATTTGGGATTGTTTAATGGAGTTAATTGGAAAAAATTAAATGAACTTGATATTAAATTATGTACAAATATATCGGGTGATTTTGTTAAGGACGAAATGTCTAAAAAATATTTTTCAAATTTTAAAACATTAAATTTGAATCAATGTTTGAAATTTAAAGAGGAAAATTTGTTATTTTTAGTTGAAAATTCGCCTAATTTGAGAGAATTAAGTGTTGGCGGATTGTCTTGTGTTACTAATAACTTAATAGAAACACTGCTTAGAATGCGAAAATTGCTAGTTTTATTAGATATATCGTTTTGTACTGATGTTAATGAAAGCTGTGTTGAGAAATATGAACAATTTTTGCTAAATGAATATGGATTAAGAGATTTTTTCATTGATAAAAGATTTATTAGTAAATAATTCATTTTATAAATTTTGAATTTATTATTTATTTGTTTTATATTATTTTTTATTTCATTTTTGCATTAACTTTGGTCCAACTTTATGTTTACGAAATAAAATGTTTCTTTTTACAAAATATTGAATTAATTTCACTTAAAAGAATTTATTTCAATCAAAGGTTCTCAAGATAACTCAAATATATAATCTAAAAAATGATCGAAATTTACTATCTTATACTGCACTGTTATCAATTTTATGCCGTACCGTACTAATTTTTATACTCAAATCAGAAAATAAAGCATAGTTTTTACGGTTACGGTGGACGGTTGACGTTACATTTTTACAAAAACCACTGTACATAATTTTTTGCTAAAGGACATGAAAAAAAAGTCCATGTTTAGATAAAGCATTAAAAACTGAGTAAGATGAGTGAAAAAAGTGGGGGTGAGTTGGAAAATATATGGAGTGCGCTGTTCTAATAAATATAAAATTATCAAAAAAATTACTTTTAAAATTAGCTATGTATACTTTTAGGGTGTCATTTTGTAGCTTTTTTGATTAATAAGCTTTCGAAAACATCAATAATAAACTTTGGTTTATGGTTTGGGGAACCTTAATTTTTTTTTAAAAAAATTGAATTTCCCAAATATTTAAAAAAAAAAATTAAATTTTTCATGTCTGAGGAATTATTTTTGTTATTTTTAAAATTTAAATTAATAATGGTCTAAATTTTTTGATCTTTTATTTTTTATTCAGTGTATTCACAAAATATCTCTTGTCTCTAGTATAAACGCTAGTACGGTACTTCCAAGACACAAAATTGATAGCAGTGTAGTAGTTACAAATAGGTTCATGTGTTAAATGTTTTCAGGCCGAGTATAATTTATCAACTATTCATTTGTCAACAGTATATTTTATCAACAATTAATTTTTTAACAGTAAAAAATGTGAACATTTGATTTTTTTTAACTTTACAAATTGTCAGCTTTTTTAAAACTAAAACAAAATTAATTTATGAGCTGAATTCATAACTTTCCAGAAATCCAAATTTTATCAATAATACTCGGCTTTCAAGATTAGCTTCTTTGGAATTTATAAATTATTACTTGAACACCTATTGAAAAATCAATAAAAAATTAAGGCTGATGGTTCGAGTCTTTAGAAGAAGGACTGAGATTATGAACTTATTAGCGAACTTTTTTGAGTCAAGGGTCCGGGTTCAGATCGCCACTCTTGCCATAAAAAACTTCACCCAAATAAAAAAAATTCACTAAAAATTCACATTAATCAAATTGTTGATAAAATAGTTTCTCCCTTATTTTCAGTTTCTAAAAATTTATAGTTATTTTTTAAAAAAGTTTTATTTTATTCCATTTATTTTTGTAAACTCATAATACAATTTCTCATTATACAATTTCGGCTACTCTACGAATCAACTTGTTGGATAATTCTTTATTATTGGAACTCTTTAATTCAAAACCTAAAAAATTAATTGAGTAACCCTTTTGTCTATTAAGATTTTCCGATTTCAAAACTGAACATTTTGCAATTTTATTTTGGCAATAAATTTATCTTAAAATTAAGAAATTTCCATATTTTTTTTAAAATGAGTAAAAATTACATCAATTTAAACGTGCATTTTTTTTTCTTAAATTTACATTAAAAAATACGAAATTAGAAAATAAAAATTTCAAAACACGGTACAAATTGCCAGTTTCGGCTAGTTGAAAATAAAAAATCCTATTTATAAACAAATTTATACTCTAAATATCTCAAAAATTCTTATTCTTCTAGTTTTTAGAGTTTTACTAGATTTTTTTATTATATTAAAAAAATGTCTGTTAAAAAACCATCTATGGATTTATTTACTTGTGTCACATGTAATATTACTTTTGAAAATTCAGAACTTCAACGTGACCATTATAAAACTGATTGGCATCGGTATAATTTAAAGCGTAAAGTTGCTGATTTACCAGCCGTTAATTTACAAGACTTTCAAGAAAGAGTACAATTGCAAAAAACTCAACTTGAAAATGCTCAAAATCCGGCTAATGACGAGCTTTTTTGTAAATTATGCTGCAAACATTTCAACACTAAAAACTCATTTACAAATCATACTCAATCAAAAAAACACAAAGAACTCGAGGCGTTGAAGACTAAAGATGAAGAGCCAATGGTAGTCAAAAGTGATCGTTCAGCTAAAAAAATAGCACAAATGGAAGAGTATCTTAAAAAACAAGAAGAGCTACATAATGCTCAAGAAATGGAAGATGATGGCGATCTAGATTGGGAAGATGTTGCCGATGATGATAACTTTGATGAGGCCAACGGAATTGATCTTCTTACATGTCTTTTTTGTGAGCATAAAAGTGAATCATGTGTTGAAAAATGTGAACATATGGCTAAAGAGCATAGCTTTTTTATTCCAGACATGGAATATGTAAGTGATTTAGAAGGTCTGCTAAAATTTTTAGGCATAAAATTAGGAGCTTATCATGTTTGTTTGTGGTGTTCAAATAAGGTTTATCGGGATTTAAATTCAGTTCAAAAACACATGGTTGATAAAGGTCATCAAAAAATGAAATTTGAAGGTGATACCTTCTTGGAATATGCTGATTTTTATGATTATGGTGATGAAAATGAAGAAGACGAATCTTATGATATTGTAAATGAAAGTGATTTGAAAAGTGTTAGTAGATTATCGACTGTCTTTGATGATGAAGTGTTAGATAATGAAGGTTTCGAGTTAGTTCTACCATCAGGTGCGACTATTGGTCACCGTTCTTTATTCAGGTATTACAAACAAAGCTTTGGACATCGTAATTTGGAGCTTAAAAGACAAAGTAATCTTACAGTTAGAGACAAGTACAGAGCAATTGGCTCAAATCAACCATATACACGTATTTTTTTTTTCGTTTTAAAATTTACTTGTAAAAAATTATTTGAAATTTTATTTTAACTTATTTAGATGCTGAAATACAACGTAAAAGAAAAGATATGGCTTACTTTAAAAGATGGTCGGCTAAAATGCATGCTAAATTGGGATGGGAAACTAATAAACTTCAAAAACACTTTAGAAGACAAGATCTTTGTTTTTAGATTTAAATTGGAATTTTATTTTTTGTTTTATTAAGTTTGATCGTTTTAGTTCTTAATTTTATAAAATGAAAAATAAAAAATTTTTAAATAAAGGAAGCTTTAATTAGTCTAATTTAAGTTTATAATCAATTAAAGGAATAACATTGTTATCTTACAACTTGAGCATAACAATTCCATTTATTTTCCAAACGTAGGGATTGTTTCAAAAAACCCTATGATAATGTTAATCTTTTTAAAACTTTTTGAGAAAAAAAATCTGCTTCTGACACCCAAAGAAAAGATTTTTACAACGAAAAATAAATTAATGACCAAAACAACCCATTTAAAATTTAATTTTAAATGGCTAATCTGGACAGTAAGAAAAAATAATCCATTAAAGACCATTTTTTATGATTAGAAAAATTTTTATAATATTTTTTTGAATTTAGTTAAAAAATGGGAAAAACAACTAAAAAGAGATTTTCACAACCCAAATTTTTTTTTACGGTTAGGTTGAAAAAATCTTTTTTTAAATTGTAAACAAAACACGAGATTCGTTTATTTGGTCATGATGTACATCCATCATTCAACTTCATTCAAAGTGAAGTAAAATAATTATCCTGTTTGTCCTTTCTTAGTCGAGATGGGCTCTTTTTATTAAAAAAATTGAGTCTAAAAATTTTTATTAAATATTTCTTTTTTTTATTGATACAATTGAATCGAATAAAAAAATTTTTTTATTTTATAAATAGAATTAGTGATAATCATCGGAAGACATTGTTTGATTTATTTCATTAAAAAATTCATTTTGAAATCGACCAAATTTAACCATTAAAAGCAAATATTTAGTAAAAATCCATCTTGTGAAACTGTCATAACTTTAGAAAAAATAAATAAAGAAATGCTTTCAATTTTGCTAAGAAAAAAATTTTACGCCAAAATAAGATCAAAAGCCTTTATTTCAAACCATGCTTTAATTTTCGATTGCAATCCAAGTTTCATTTGATCTCTATAAGCACCTGATATTGCAACTCTAGCCATAATTGTATGTCGATCAACCAAATTACCATGGTCATGTATAATCGATCGAACAGTATTTAAATTTCTGCAAAATTGAAAAATACAACAAGTTTTAAATATATTAAATTTAGAGATGATTAGCTTTTTAAAAAAATAAGTACCTAAAGACTAGGAGCATGTATGGGTTGACTTGTTTGAGAATAATTTGAATTTTATCAAACTGATCTCGTAATGTTTCTCTCATTTTAAGAATATCTTTATCACTTATTTTCTTTTTAAATTTAAAACCAGATACTCGACTTAGTGGAGGCTCCATACTAAGCATATCACAAAATCTAGAATAGTCTACATAAAAAAAAATTGAAAATTTTTAATTATTAAGTATTTTTTTAAATTCCTAATCATCTCTTTTTATTTTAATTAAATTAAAACCTAAAAACTAAGAGTAGACCCTTTGGGAATTGCTGAAAAACGTGAAGAATATTTTCTTTTAATTCTTCAATGAATGGTCTAAACTTTTCGCGCCATTCTTTCAGCTCTTCTTTACTCATACTTTTGAACTCTTTGACTGACGGCAAACGAAATTTTCCCTCTTTAATAGCCGCTTCTCGTTCTTTTTCACTCATTTTTACCCAATCAGAGTTAAATATAAATTTGTCATGTATTGGTCTATGTAAGGGTCGCATTGCTATAAATCCTGAGAATATCATGAAATATTTTTCTATTTGTTTCATGTTAGAAATTTTATCATTAAGTTTAAAAAATAAAAAAATTAAAATTAATTTTGATACCGTCTACTTTAAGCTGTGAAGAATAGTATCTCATTTTATTCTCATCTTTTAAAATTATGTACTTCCATAATTTACATAAATTCTTTCGATCACTTTCGTTTATCGTGTCATAAAGTCCATGGTCTAAAAGAACTATTTCCGCTTCTATTTAATATAAAAAAATATTTAGTTAGTAAATAAGATTAATGTGTGGAAAAATTTTCTTATAAAGTCAAATTCTCAATTTTCAAAATTATAATGAATGTATATTTTCTTTTAATTCGTCTATAAATGCATTTCTTGTGAAATAACGGCGTACCCGAACCGTATTAAAAAAAAAATTTAAATTTGAAAAAAATAAATAAATTTTTTTTCTGAGTGCGGTACGGGTAAGGTTTCGCTATGGAAACGCCGCCGGGACGGTTACGGTACCGGTTCGCCGTCAATTCGCGAGAAATGCAGTAAAATTAAGTAATAAAAAAAATAATTCCGTTTACTTCAATATGATTTTACCTTAAAAGAAGTGATTATTTAAGATTTTATGGTAGGTACTTGTAACTAAGGGCAATAAATATTAATGTCACTCCTTATTTTTAGCATAATTTTTATATTTTGTAGCTCTCTACAGTAATTAAATAATTAGTTTTATTAGTTTCGTCTAGAGTTTTTTTGAGTTTGCATTTAGTGAATTGATTTTTTAAAATTAGTCGTGTTGTAACAATTAAAATAATAACATATATAATTACAACTATCAAACTTATAGTAATTTATATGAATTCAAGAGCCCACACAATTATGCTCTTTGGAAAAAATGTCATAATTACCATTTTTAGTTCCAGCTTTCTTTCTAACATAAATATTTCCATGATGAGGGTCTGCATGTACAAAACCAGTGTGAAATATTTGTTTAGCAAACATTTTTACAAGTTTTTCATCAACCTTATTTTCGTGAAAAATCTCTAATTAAAAAAATTTATTTTCAAAAATTTTCCACACACTTCTTTTAAATTAAGACCCATCTTTTTAATCTCATCAACTTCACTTATCTTGACACCATTTATAAACTCCATGCACAGAATTTTACTTGTGGTCAAATAATCGAAAACTTTGGGTACATGTACAAACTTTAAATTTTTCAAATCTTCAAAACATCGTTTCGAATTATTAGCCTCATTTATAAAATCTAGCTCTTTAGCCAATGTATCTTTAAGTTCCTTTTTTAAAAAAGAAAATTATTATTTTTAGACAATAATTTTTTTTTTAAATGGAACCTTACGTCTAAGACCCAACTAAAATTAAATTTCTCAAAAAGGATTCCAATCATTTCCAAAATAGCTCTACATGTGAATACGTCACCAACAAAACGGTCTTGCAAATCAATATATTGCAATTTAACTGCTATTTCATTACCATCAAAATCAACGGCTTTGTGAACTTGAGCTAAACTAGCTGCCGCTAATGGTTTATAGTCAAATTCTTTAAAAATTTCATTAGGCAATTTATTGAATTCCTCTTTAAATAGTTCATCAATCTTTATTGAATTAAAAATTTTAGAACATCAAAATCAGAATTTTTGCTTTTAGTTTTTTTCCCTACGTCAGTCCCTTTACTTCTTAAGGCTTCACTTTGTAATTTTCTCATAGTAGTATAAAACTCCTTAGGCAAAATGTGATTCATTGTGGATAGACCCTGACCTAACTTAACATACAAGCCACCATTTTTGATACAAATATCAACTAAGCGATCAGCTGCTCTTTGATGACATTCTTTAATATTTTTATTATATTCATCACTGTCCTCATTTATACCCCATAAATTCCATTTATAATCAAAAGCTATTTTTAGGCCGATAGAAAACGATCTTAAGGCTCGACCAACGGATTCAACATTTATTCTTACTTTTCTTTTTTCATGAGGTGTTAATTTATACTCATAGTATAAAAGCGAACCTCCAGCTAAAATTGAGGATCCAATCAAAAAACGGGGTAGTTTTTTTGGCTTAACATTATTTGTTGAGAGAAACCGATTAGAATTTTTGATTAAGTGCTTTGTTAACATTTAAAAATTCTAATTTGGGGTTAATTAAAAATTCATTTTTCTTTCAAAATATTTTTTTAATTTAACGATTGCTAAATACCGTCTAGAAAATTTGCTTTTAAAACTTAAAATTTATTTTTAATAAAAAAAATTTATTAAATTTAAAAAAAATTATCAGCTTAAAAAAATTGAGTTAAAACACAATATAAAAAAAATTGATGATTCGACTAGATTATTTCATTAAGATTATTTTTTTTATTCAAAATCATGTACAAAATTTTCCGAGTAAGTCATTATCGAACTCCATACGGTATAACCAATCAAAATAATGAAACCAAATAGTAAAATTAGAAGAAATGATGATGATGACGACGATTCTGAGATCTTCTTTGATTTATTTGAGCTGTTCTCATGTGTATCTGATTTTTTAAGAGATTCTGGAATGCGTCTTTTGGTTTGAGCCATATTTTTTGTTCAATTTTGTTAATAATTTTTTTTTCTATCTAAATTAAAAAAAAACTTGAAATATTTCTCTTGATGAAAATAAAGCATAAATTAAATTAAAAATTCTAATTTGATTTAAATTCAAATAAAAAAAAATTATTTTTACATCATGTGAATATTGTTTAATAAGCAGAATTATATTTAAAAAAACTATTGACCTAAATAACCAAAATTAACTCATTTGGAAAGCTCTTTTTTCTTGGCTATGTCTACCAAAATTTTTTAAAATTTTTATTATTAGTGCAATTTAAATTGTTTTTTTTCGTCTACGTTTTTAGGTCAATTTTTTTTTGCCATCAGGCTCTAAATGTTTGGTTAAGGGTACTTTTTCTTCAAAAATCTGGACCAGGGAAAAAGTATTCGTCACGAAATGTTTAACTACAAATGATTTGATTTATCTTTTCTTTTTTTGAATTAGATATCGAAAAATCTAATTGATAATCAATAATCTTTTTCAAAGTTCTTGAGTAGTTTGATTTTAAAATCCGATTAATTTACGTTCCGAATATTTATTCAATAAAATAAAAGGTACGTAAATACTTCAACTATTCAAAAAAAATTTAAATGTATTTATAAAAAAAACTCAACCTATCCTTCATTTTCTTACTGCTATTTTGTTACGATTGGCCTAAAAGAAATTTTATTTGGAGAAGCATTCAAAATTGGTCAATCTAGCTCTTTTTTTTCGCTTTTTAGGATAATGTTTTATTGAAATGCAAAAAAAAATGTTGGATACGACTGAGTTAGTAGAAATTTATGGAGGAA
>NTPY01000824.1:550260-571572 GCA_002922825.1 Brachionus calyciflorus
AATTGATAATCAATAATCTTTTTCAAAGTTCTTGAGTAGTTTGATTTTAAAATCCAATTAATTTACGTTCCGAATATTTATTCAATAAAATAAAAAGGTACGTAAATACTTCAACTATTCAAAAAAAATTTAAATGTATAAAAAAAACTCAACCTATCCTTCATTTTCTTACTGCTATTTTGTTACGATTGGCCTAAAAGAAATTTTATTTGGAGAAGCATTCAAAATTGGTCAATCTAGCTCTTTTTTTTTCGCTTTTTAGGATAATGTTTTATTGAAATGCAAAAAAAAATGTTGGATGCGACTGAGTTAGTAGAAATTTATGGAGGAAACTATTTAATAGTAGATCTAGCGCAATTTATTATTATTCGAAAATTAGCGCTTTAATTTCTATTTATTATCTTAAGGTCGCTAAGATTTTTTTGACAATGGGAATATAAACCATAGAGAATATGGGTGATTAACTTTATATTCTCGGTGGAGTATTCAATTTTTTTTAAAGGTCTTGAAACTAAAATAATTAAGTATCGTATTTTACATTATGTTTCGTTCTCTTAAATTTTATCGTTTCAATATGTCTAGAAATAAAAAGATTTAGTTTTTCTAAAATTCGAAATAAATTTTCACTACTAGCTAATTAAACCAAGTCCTAATAAACTTTTTTTAAAAGACTTTTAGTGCTTGAGTCTAAAAATCATAATATATTCAATTTGCTTTATTTTAAGCTTTCAAATAAGTTTTTTTCTATTTTCAATAAAATAAAATTAAATATTCTCAGCATTAAAAAATATATCGATTAAATTATTGATGAGCAATAATTCTAATTAAATCTTCAATAATAAACCTTAACCTTTGAAGCTTTAAAATATAATCTTTAAATAATAATAAAAGAATGACATATAAAATACAGTACCGATTTAAAACGTCGATTTTCGGTCAGTGAAAATATTTTTTTTATTAAAATTTTGATTTGACTTTTTTCAGCACAGCTTTTTTAATTCGAAACTCATTTATCCGAACAATTTGGTATTCGGAATTTTTTCTTCGTTCCCTACCCCATTTTAAATAACCTTAATGTTAAAATCAATACTTTAAATCGGAATCTTTGTTCGTAATAAAGAGAAAATACAGGACTAAATCACGAATTGTCAATTGAACAAAAAAAATTCAAATAAAAAATAAATTGGTAAAAAATGGTATAGTGCTAAATATTCAAAATTAAAATTATATAATTTTATTTTAAAATGGGCCTTTTTGTGGTACCCTTTAAAAGGCACACCTTAAAATTTTTTCAAAAGTTAAACCGGGTGTAAATCGGGAAATATGACTCCTAGAATTATTTTTCTTTCTTTTAAAATATTCCTCATAGTCTAAAGCCCCTGAAATTTTTATTTTTATCGGGCGATATATGTATAAGAAAAGTGAACCCAAAGGTTTTTACAATTGATACACCCTGAAACATCCTATCATATTATATGAAACACCCTTTCACACCCTTATTTGGAAAAAAAACATGCTTTTAAAAGACTGTTTAAATTCTCAATAGATCAGTTTCAGTTTTTAACCATTTTTTAGATTTGAAAATTTTCGCAAAACTGACATCAAATTCGTGATCTTCGACCCGAAAAATACCCCAAAAATTACTAACTTTACTAGAGTTAAAATTGAAAACTAAAAATTAACTAGGGTGTATCTCCAAGGTCTTTTGAAACCAATTTTGACATTTTTATCCAGTTTTCCTCAATCGTAAGATTTCAGTAAAAGGTGTTTCAGGGTGTATCAATTGTAAAAACCTTTGGGTTCACTTTTCTTATACAAACAAATATCGCCCGATAAAAATAAAAATTTCCCAGGGGCTTTAGACTATGAGGAATATTTTAAAAGAAAGAAAAATAATTCTAGGAGTCATATTTCCCGATTTACACCCGGTTTAACTTTTGAAAAAATTTTAAGGTGTGCCTTTTAAAGGGTACCACAAAAAGGCCCATTTTAAAATAATTGAAAAATTCTTACATGAATTAAATAATAAGAGAATATTAAAGAACAAAAAAAAATTGAAGCTCTTAAAAAGCTCTAAAAAAAAACCAAGAAAAATAAAACAATTTTTCCTCTTAATTCTCATCAAAAATCTTTTATTTTATAAATTAAACAACACAGCCTTTAATTATAAAATTTAGAAAAAAAAGCCCCAGGTCTCAATTGAATTAAATTTGACTCGAAATAATTATTTTAAAAAAAGCACGAAATTTTACTCCCGTTTAAAATTCTCTTACCTATTATAGCCTAATATATTATTGACTGTCGATAAAAATTAATCAAAAACAAAAAAAAAATAATTTTATTTATCTTTTGTTTTATTTATTAAAATCTAGAAAATCAATAATTTTTTTTTTGAAAAAATTAAGAAAAAATTTTTTTTTACTTAATCTTAGGCTAAAAAAAAAAGAGAATTTATAATGACCATATTTTTTTGATTGCTTTTGACAATCCAACATCAGAATAGTTGAAATAACAAAGACCAACAAAAGCTAAAAATGAAGCTGAATACAAAACAGCTAGAGCTATTTTTGGTAATTGTTTACCATGTATGTAATCAACTATTATACTACGACATCCCCAGTTGGCGTGTACGACTAAAGCAGCAGCTAGTAAGTAATCAGTAACGCTAGTTTCGAGTAAAATACTTCCTGGAATTATAGCTAAGAGACCAACTGCTAAGTAGCGCTCAATTGACCAATGTAAACCTGCTTTTTCGTCATGTTCTAAAGGAGAACGGTGTGGATGAACAGAGGCGACTGCTCGAATATACTGATTCAATGGAACACGCGATTGCTGAGCAATTTGATTTTGTTGTCCAGAGACAAATAAAATATTTTTTTTGGCTAACTTGATTTAAAATAAAAATTCAAAATTTAAATTTTTTTAAATTCTAATTTTTTTAATTTACTGTCGCATTTCGACCGTTGAAAGATGATTGAACTGTTGAGTATGGTCGAAGAATAGAATTTATAGATCTGAATCCACCTCTTAATAAGTTGACTGATGACATTTTTTAACTTATCTAAAAGAGGGAAATAATAAAAGGAAATGAATTAATTTGCTTAGTAATTAGGGTTGGTCTGAAAAA
The DNA here is from genome assembly GCA_002922825.1 of Brachionus calyciflorus. Lineage (NCBI taxonomy): Eukaryota > Metazoa > Rotifera > Eurotatoria > Ploima > Brachionidae > Brachionus > Brachionus calyciflorus. The sequence goes on from NTPY01000824.1 coordinate 553,388, forward strand.
AAAAGCTAATTTTTTTAAACTAAAAAAAACCTTTTGGAAAGTCTTTAAAAAAATTATAATGCTTAACGCAAAATTACAAATATTATGTAAAAGTAAAATCGCGGCGTTTTTATGTTAATATCTAAACGAATTTTACCAAATTTGAGTAATTTTTTTGTTATATAAAATTTTGAAAATAAAAATATACGCTATAGCTATTTATAAAATTTGAATAATTTCGTTTTTCGCTGTATTATATCTGGCTTCTTTTTGAAATTCGAGAAAAAAATTTTTTTTCTATTACATAAAATTTGCATGATGCTTTATTTGTTGCATAAGTTTTGTCTTTAGGTGTTAAGCAAAATTATAAAATTTTTAATTTAACACACCCTAAGTGAAAAAATCAATTATAAACGAGGATATTTCCTTACAATAGATCCAACACACTAAAACCTTTTTATTTCACTCGAAATCACACTTTTCAAGGAAAATAAAAATATTCCAATAAACAAAAAGCAAAAAAATAAATATCTCGAAGAGAAAATAAGATTTTTCTCTTTGATTAATTTCCGAAATGGTCCATTTTTTTAACTTGAACTTGATAATGAACACAGATTTTCCATTTTTAAGGTAAAATTGATTCATAGAGCTTGAAATTGGCGGACAAAATGGAGTAAAAAATCATGACAAAAATTGTGTTATGGGGAAATTTTTTTCTTTTTAATATTTAATATTTTTAATCAGATCTCGATTCTTATAAGACTACAACATTTTTTTCGGAGTTTTTTATGTTATGTGTTGCTCGGATTTTGTTTGTGGGTTTTATAATGATATAGATGGCTATTTATCGCTGCTTTCTCTTTTTAAACTGCAAATACCGGTTATACACAACATAAAAAATCAAATTACTTTATTAAAATTTTCAAATTAATAAAAGAATCGATCCAGAACGGCACACTAATACTAAACTTTATTACTTACATGTGATGTCGTATGTACACGCATTCAGTGGATTTTGTTAGGATTTATTGCATCATCTTGTTTGCTTTAATAAATACTAAAAAGTGATTCAGGAGTGGGACTTAAGTTAGATTATTTCTATTTTTAGGTTATTAAAAAAATAATCAAAAAGGTTTTAATTTATATTGTTTTGTTCTTGGTGAATAGAATTGTCAATTTGTGTTATATGAAGTTTTTTATTACATTAATTGTTTGAAATTTAAGTTAGACAAATGGAATAAAAGCAACTGCAAAAGCCGAGGCTGATTTCGATAACGATTACGCAGAAGAAGCTGATTTACCGAGTTTTCCGGACACTCAGTGGCGTCGCCAGGATTTTTGGATCACAACACATGGCTATCCGACATGATCCATTGAAATTATAATACATTTTTCTACAGACCGATCAAAATATAAAGCCCAATTTTTCCTTTTGCTTTATCTGATTAGACACTTTATCTTTATTTTCCCCTACCCCACATCCATCTTTACGATAAAATTTTATTTTTTCAAGAATCAGAACTCTTTTTATAGAAATCGAAATTTTTTTAAGGTGATTAATGGCTTTAAAAAAAAAAAAAATTTTTTAGCTTATCAGATCTTTATTTCAAGAAAAAAGCTTTTATTTTATAAATTTGAATTATTTTAGGATTGATTCTATAATTCTACAAAGATATTGGTTTGATCGATTTGTCTATTTTTACTATACTTATCTAAGTTTGCATCAAAAAATGACTAGATGACCAAGCAAAAAAAAAACGTAAAATACTTGCACATTCATCAACCATGATGAAGCTATAAGAGAAATAAAAGCTGAATAACTTTCTAATAAATGTCATACTATTAAAACGGTGGTAAAGGATCGAAATATACATTGGAAGCGAATTATGGACATTGACACATTTTTTCATTGAGAAAAGACCTAAGTTTTCTACATCGACGTCAAAGATTATGTAGTTGAAAATTAAGCGATTAGTTAGAATGCAATGATGTGTTAGTAAAAAAGTGCTAGCATTAGTATATTTCTAATCTTTATTCTTGTAATTAAGGTGTACAAAAATAAGGAAAATGTAATTTATTAAAGCAAAATTTTTCTTATTCTCTAAATGATTTCATTTAACTCATTACAATTAATTTTTTTATTTTTTATCTACAATAGCTAAAACTGTCGGCTGCTTTGGGGTCGCCTTTCAGTTAGTACATTTTAGCGTTATCGTATAATATTTTCTTGCAAACTTTTAGTGATAAATGAACTTTGATAGTAAATTAAGCGAGGTAAATAATAGTGTAATTGAACTTTAATTTTCTGTTCTAAGCAACATTCGTGAAATAACTCAAATGTGATTTAAATTCAGTGACATAACCTTGATATGACTGTGGTTTGATTTTTACTTTATTTCACATGATTTCCTTAATTAATGATTGAAGCCTTTCCTTAATTAATCATTGAAGCCTTTTATTAAAAAATTTTAAATTATAAATACGATTCATCATGTGAAAAAATTTGCTTATGAAATTTTTTAATAAAAAAAAATTGAGGCTAATTAAAATTTACCGGACAAAAAATAAAACAAATTAAGCTTTTTCTAGTTGCTAGGTAACAGTATTTATTTCGTTTTTTTAAAACTCAAACTTGAATATAATATTTATTTTTTAGACTGATCTAAAAATTTTTAAATTATCCTTTTACTTTGAAAGATTCCAATTTATATTAATAATGCCAACTACGATTAAAGAAGCCATCAGTAAATGGGAAGAAAAAAATCAAGCTAAAGCAGCTGAATCCAAGGATGTCAAGTTAAATGGTGTCTTTCCACCCATTGAAAAAATGGATGCTTCATTGTCTACACTCGTCCATTGCGAGTAATTTTTTAATTAAGTTTTTGACAACAAAAAAATTATAAAATTTATAACCTTTTTTAGACGTCTTTCATTGTCTTCTAATATGATCGAAAAAATTGCTAATTTGAACGGTTTAAGTAAGAATTTTAGTTTTAGCTTAAATTATTGCTTAAATTAATTTGAAATTTTTTCATAGAAAATTTAAAAATTTTATCACTTGGAAGAAACTTGATTAAAAATTTAACAGGCCTTGTAATAAATTTCAATTTAGGAAATTACAAATTATGTATAATGTTAATTCTATTAAATTAAAGGAAGTTGTTGCTGATACATTAGAAGAACTTTGGATTTCTTATAACCAAATAGAAAAACTCAAAGGCATCACAGTTTTGAAGAAACTTAAAGTAAAATTTAGGAAAATAAATTTTAAATAAAAAAGTTCTCTGAATTTATTCTTATTTAGGTCTTGTACATGTCAAATAACATGGTTAAAGATTGGGCTGAGTTTTCCAAATTAGTAAGACTCATGCTTTTGTCAAAATTTTAATTATTTTTAATTTTTTTTTTCATGCTTTTAGAATGAATTACCAATGCTTGAAGATCTTTTGTTTGTTGGTAATCCTTTAGAAGAAAAACATAGTGCTGATGGAGATTGGAGAAAGTTGGTAGCCCAAAAATTAAAAACATTAAAAAAATTAGATGGAGAACCAGTAATTCGAGAAGATGAAGGAGAAAATGAAGGCTAAAAATATTTTTTTTTTTTATAATTTTGGATTTCTTAAATTTTAATTTTTTTTAATTAATTTTTCAATAAAATTTAATTGAAAATTTAACTTTTACTTATAAGAAAATTTTAAAGCTAAGAAAACTTCAAGGCATTTATCGTGAGCATTTAGGTGACCAATATTTGAGGTGAATAAGTGACATAATAAATATAATGGAATAGACCCCCAAAAGCAGAAGTCATATATCATCCCCAAGACCGGCTATGTGGCCTCGAATTTAAGGCTTTTTTGAAGACCTAATCCAGAAATTAATAAAAAAATCAATTTATTTTTTGAAAAATGAGTTCAGGGAATAAAGTTACCCAAGTGTTGTGATTTTCAAAAATATATATTATACCATTCAGGAAAAAATAGAGAAAACAGGTTTTTAAGGGTTGGTTGACTTTGGTTTTTATGTTTGCCAATAAAGATATTTCCAGATTATATATTTATGGTATACAATTATAGGAAATTTAATTTTAAAAAAAGTTTTCTGGTTTTTAAATTGATAATAAATCAAAACAAAGTCACAAATTTTTATCTAAATTGAAAATTTAATATAAAAATTCGTCAAATTATATTAACTTTGAAAGAATCTGAAAGTTTTTTTTATGAAACTACTGCATTTAATGCTGATTATTTTGTAACGTGACGTCATCTGAGGTCATTTGACGGGATTTATAGCTGTTTTGAGATGACGCGATATGACGGCTGACGTCAGATTTTATAGGTTATTGGCCGTCAGATAACGTCACGTTACAAATTAGTCACCACCACTGTAGCAACAAATAAATATTTTTTCTTGAAAACTATCAGAAAAAATTGTGATGAAATTTATGCAAACTCTGAAACCAGAAAAACTACTGATTACATTAATTTCATACTTTCTCGAAATTTTGGTTCATTTACGCAAGGTTTAATTAAAGTTTGGAACTAGTTATTTAATGTCTGGATTGCCGCGAAACTACGAAATGTTTAGGTTAAGCAGAAAATTTTCACTTAGGTTAAGCAATTCCAAAAAGTTCTGTGTAATAAATTTATTTTTAAAAAATAATGGTAACAAATAATTTTTTTGTTGCGTTTAAAAAAAAATTTCAAAAAGATTTTATTTCAAAAATCGCTTCAATAATAATATAATTTAAACAAAGAATATAAAAAAATTATAAAAAAATAAAAAAGAAAAAAACAAAATGAAACAATCAATATTCAATATAATGTACAAAAACAAAATAAATTTTCTAACTTTAAAAATTTGTAATTCACAATGTTATCCCATAGCATATATATCCTTAATTTTCCAAAAAATTATCACATTTGTTGATATGATCCCTCTTTATACTTTGTTATTAAATTAAACTAACCACACTTAATTGAGATAAGTTTTGACTTAAAAGGTTATAAGAAAATTTTTTAAGTGTTTTTCGAATTTTTTTGTTGTCAAAATGATAAATAAAAAAAAATTAAAACGATAACAAGAATTTTTTTTTTATTTTCAACTTTTTTTTTTGAAATGTCTAAGGAACAGGGCTTTTTCAGATTACATGCAAAAAATTACATCTAACATAAAATAAGCTTAACCTGAATTCTGACGATACTATTAATTAAAATTAAAATAAAACGAGGAAATAAAAATTTTTTTTTTTGGATTTTTCTTTTAGTTAGGTAAGAAAAAAATTATGTCTTAAAAAATTTTTTTTTTTCTATTTTTCAAAGTTGTCTATATTGGTATTTCATTTGAAACACAATTGTTACAAACTCTAACCGGGGTTTCCCAACCACGTGATGGTACTGGTCTCAAATGTGATGAACAATTGTGACACACACCATTGCCACATGAACGACAATGATGTAATAAAAGTAATTCGTCAAAATCTTTTTGACATAAAGCGCATTTTATGCATTCGGAATCGGGCTTCCAATATGATGGACGTGCCGATTCCTTAAGGACATCAAGTGGAATTTTAGTTGCATAGCTAATTAAACCGATTGTTTCTTGAACACTTTCAGTTACTTTACGAACAATTACATCATTGTTACCAGTAAGAGCGCTAAAAGTGTTCGATGAATTTCGTTGATTATTTTTTAGTGCGACCAGTGAGGGTGGTTCTTCAATAATATTTTTTTCATAACATGAATTGCACACTCGAACTTTATCACTTTGTGACCACCATGAAATTACTTTACGCTTTGAACTGCATTTATCACAAAATCCTTTACCACATCCTCTACAGTGATGCTTTCTTTCTCCTGTTTCTTCAAATGATTTCTTACATGTCAAACAATTTAGAATTTCAGAATTAGGTACCCAATAAGTTGGCGCAACTTTATCCGCCATCCATTGCTTAGCAACACTTGCTGGTTTAGCACTAATGCTTTGAATCGATTCACCCAAATAAGACACATTATCTATAATTTTTCTAGATAGATTATGAGATGTACCGACGTTGTTTTGTTGACCTGACCAAATGTGTTTTAATTCAGTGCGAACTACTGATTCAGGATCCGGGTTACCGTACCAATATTGTCGTGATCTAAATATGATACCGTGATGTGGACATTCCAATACATAACCGGAATAGGTATATTTGACTATTCCGACTAAAGAATTGTCACTAGATGCTGCTGTCTTTGGAACTACTATTACTTCTTTACCGGATTCATGACAATATTTGCATACATAGACTTTATTATCGTATTGATGATCATAGTGACATTTTTCAGAACATTCATGCAATATACCATCTTTTAAATGATTTATTGAATTTTGACATCGTTTTCTAATGAAAAAAAAAATGAATTCATTAATTAATATTAAAAAAATAAAAACTTTTATTGGAAGGAAACCTAAAAGTAAAGTTTATGAAAGTTTTATTTTAAGATCATCTGCATCTATTATATTTCTTAAGCTAAATTTTCAGCTAAAAACGATAGTTAAATCAGAATAAAAATATTTGAACGCCGTCACGATTTTACCTAAAATGTGTATTTCTGAGTTGTTCGTTTTAATGAAAGTGTACAAAAATTTTTTATTATTTTTTTTAATAAAAAATCAAAATTGTGGACTTAATTTTTGGAATCGATTTTTATGCTGATCAAACACACTTAGGTGTTTGTAGAAAATTATATTATCTTTTTGAAATAAAAATTAAATTAAAAAATTTATTTCAAGTATTGAAAAAAAAGCCTATGAATGATGAGCACTAAACGCTCAAACAGCACACCAACCTATATAAAAGGTTATATTGTATGTTCAGCAAAATAAAATAATTAGAATAAACTTGATAATTGCCCCGAGCAGTTCTCACTCATTTCAAGATTCCTAAGAGAATAATCGTCAAGGAAAATAAAGCTGTGAGAAAGAATTTTTTTTGAATTTAATGAAAAAATTTGTATTGAATGAGTGAGCTTGAGAATTCGATTTAAGATGTTCGTCTCTCAATGGAAAATAATTTTAATTTTTTTTAAAAATTTAAAGCCTCAAAGGAAACATTTTTTTTGGTAAATGCAACTCTCCTCGAGGAAAAAAAAATTTCTTACCCGCATGATAAACACACAGATGAACATGTAAAATATTCGTCAGCAAACGTGCTCACTTGATTTTTGGTAATGACTCCATTAAATTTATCATTAAGTACTTTAAAAACCTGATAAATACTCGACAATTTTCTCGGTGGTCTAACTGAATTATTTTTAAGCAATTTTCGAACCGTATGTGCCAATTTGGTAAAATCAGTCGACACAAAATTTTTTTCTATAGCATTATTATTAAAACTAGTCCTAGTACCAACATACTCCAATGAACTATACGCACTATAACCTAAATCCAATCTAGAAAATCGATCTCTTAATTGATGCGATACAGTACGTTCATGGCCATCCGAGTCGATTTCATCTCTTAATATATCCGTATGCTGAGTCTCATGAAATATTACACAATCTGGTCCAAGACTCGATATTGTGTCCAATTTCAATTTGACAGCAGCCTGTTTAAGCTCCTTGCTAAAATATTTCAAATATGCCGTACTTGCATCAGATAAAAATTTAAACAAATCATTATGCAAACGTTCTGCTCTAGTCCTATAAATAATCACGTCCGAAATAGCTAAGACTTTAAGCAATAACCTCATGCGTTTATTTTCATTACTAGTTGTCCCTAATAGACCTTCAGTATCAAAAATAAGAGAATTTGTTACAGAGTCATAAGCACACCAAACTCCCATAGTACAAGTTTCTTGTTTCTGAGAAGTACGGAATATACTTCGACCATTAAAAAAAGTATGATTTAACGTATGAGATTTACCATCTCCAGTATTGCCAAATATAGACACACACTTAACTAATTTATCCTCATTTAATACTGAAGACACCGAATCTGATACTAATGTTTTAACAATATTATTTCGAAATAAATTAATAAACTCCTGTGCTGATTTAACTTGGAGACTTTCGTTGTCATCTAATATAATGTGAGATTTAACCTCCTCACAAATTATTTTCTGAATGGCTGAATTATCTAAATTTTGTGGTATCAACATGGCTTTTTGCTCTTCCAATGAACTAAACTCGTTCGATTGTTGATCTAGAATACCATAATAATCACTGGATATGTTAGATGAGCATAATTGAGCAGTTTTAATTTGTGGCGAAGTCGATACAGATGAAGATGTAGATGAAATTGAAGCTGATGATGATACTGAGTCCAAATCCAATTCTTGTTTTATTTGCTTTTCAATTAATTGCTGATTTAAATTAACATTTATTGGTGGTGTTTCTTGTTTAATTGGTTGTACAATTTGAATTGGTTGAACATGATTAATAATGGGATTTAATGTTTGTTGTTGTATTGGAAGAGATTCGGGTTGGTTCAAGTCGACTTCCTCCAAGACTGAATCGTTTATTTTGACAATTTCATCTTTAACTAAGTCGATTTTAGCTTGTTCAATGAAATTCTCTTCAGTCTCCGTAATTGGTTGATTTTTTTTGGCTTTTTTTTTACTTTTGGAATTTTGTGTTTGATTATTAACTACTATTTGCTCTTCATTTTTGACAAGATTTGAGTTTTTTTTCATCTCTTTTTTCTAACAACAACAAAAAATTTTTCAAAAAAAAAAAAAAAAAATTTTTAATCTTATTTTTTAAAATAGTCAAAAAAAAAATCTTTTTTTAAGTTGAGAAATTCTCATAAATTTAATTATAAAAAAATGCATAAATAAAATTTAAACAAAAAAAAAAGCTAAAATTAAACTGGCTGGTAAATATAGACAGAAATGAATGGGAGAATTTTATCGGAATTCTTTTTTTAAAAATTTTTCTATATTTTTAATAAAGTATATCTCAAAATCCCTTATAGACTGTCAAATACATTTTTGCTTCGACTCAAGTTCGATTAATTAGAAGGAAAGAATCGTAAAAATCGATTTTTTTTTCTCTTTTTACTATAATTTGCGTATTTATAAAAAAAATGAAAATCGTCATAAATTTTTTTTTCTATTTTTTTTTTGAAATTTTCGTATTTATCCGAAAATTAAGAATTTTATTATAAACTTCAAAATAAAAAAATCATAACGAAAAAATATTTTATTTTAGATTTAACTGAAATTTTTTGGCTTTCTATATATTAGAATTATAGAAATATCTAGGATAATTATATTGAAATAATAATAATTTATGCTATATTTTAAACATTTGTAGCAAACTCAGGGCGCAATTTATTCCTACATAATTTGATATTTCCTTAAATATTCACGACCAATCGATTTATGTTTTGACTGTTAAAATTTACTTAATTTATTCAAATGAGTCACCGAGTGCCTTGAATTTGCCTAGACTAAGACCAATAAAAAAACTCAGCTGTTTAAGACGCTTTTTATTTTGTTGTTATAGATGTCTAAAAAAAATTTTTTTTTTGTTTTCATCAGAACTTTCTATAAGAAATTTTAATATTTTATAAGCAGTGTTTTGTTTAGCTAAATGCGCAGTTGCATAAAAAAATCAAGAGAAAAATTATAGACTCTACTTCAATATATTAATTTTTATTAAATGATAAAACTTTTTTTTTAAATTTTGAAATTTTCTTACAAACTTGAAGAAGCTATTCATAAAAAGAGGATATTAATAAAAATTAATATTTTACATAAATTCTCAAAATTTGACTTTAGGATTCGAAAAATAGATTATTATAGTACTGAACCATGAAAGAAACAATTTTTAAACATTTTTATTGTTGAATAAAATGGACATCATTTTAGGAATTTAAATTTGTTAAAAATTTTTTTAAAAAAAGGTGTTTCTTAAGATGTACCGTATTACCTTGTACTGCGATGCATTGCATTACGATCCAAAATTTCGAATTTAAATGCAGCTTCAAACACGTAAAAATGAATTTTTTTAAAAAAAAATAAATGCGGCATTAAAAGCGCAATTCGAAATATCTTTTGTAAATATTATTTTTTTTTCAATATTTTTTTCAGATTTTAATTTTTTTGATTAAATTCCTGTCATTAAAACTCAAAATTAAAAAAAAAATTTTAAATTTCAAAAGTAATTACTCGTTTTTAAACTTTTTTTTATATTCAAAAAATTAAAAATGTTTAATGCGTATGGCAAAACTCGAAATTTCGAATTTAATTGCCGCATTTCTTTGCAAGGTAATACGGTAATTATTTGGAAAGAATATGAGTAAAAATAATTATCAAAATTAAGGAGCTATAGTAACTTAAGAAATATCAGATACAATTTCAAAAAATAATTAATTCAATCGATTTTTTTATCTAATTTGAATTATTTTGTTTTCACCAAATTTTGAAATTTTTAAAAACAAATATACTTGAATCAAATCTTTTGACAAAATAGCTATGTTTCTATTTAGACTTATCTTTATATTTTACACTTATCTGATTTAAAAATTATTACTTTAAAAATCAAACAACCGCTTATTATTTAATACATTATATTTGCTTTTGGAAAAAATAGTCACCAATAAAACATGGTATCTCTCTAATTTAAACTTGATTATTATCTTTGAAAAAAAAAGTTTAAAAAATTGAAAGAAGAAGAGGCTCCTTAAAAAAAGTTTAAGCTCTATCATGTCGGACTTTTGAAAAGAGTTTTCCTGATTTCTTTTCACGTGACGGAACAAAACCTTTGACAGCACTGTACAATGCTGAAATGTAAAAATTCCTTTTACAAAAATTAAAATTTTTTTGTTTAATATTCAAACAAGATGACAAATTTTTATCCTAATGTATTTTTACATAAGTTAATTTTTCCTTCATCACTTCATCACATCACTTCACATCATGTCAACAAAGTCAAAACGAAAATTTGACCCATTCGAATCAGTAGATAAATTTTTAATTTTTAAATAAATACTCTCTTTTTTTTAATTAAAAAGAACAAAAAAAATATTAACTACTTTTTTATTTAAAAACATTAGTAAAAATTTAGAAACACTTCAAGCTTGAGATTTAAATCAAAGTGCTATTTTTCAGATTCTAATATCTTTATAAGACTTTATAAGATGAAGTAATATTTGTTGAAACAAAGTTTACAAGTCTACAAGGCTTCTCAAATTAATAAAATAAAAATAATTAAATAAAAAAATTTATTTATTAAGTCTATTGAGTAAAATTATTTTCAAATACTCAAATAAACTTTTCACTGAATTTTTTTTTGTAGGAAAAAATACCTTTTAAGAATTGTTTTAGCTATGTTAAATTTCGTTTTAATCTCAAGAGTCCTTATTAAAAATTAAAAAAAAATAATAATAATTTTTACTATAGACAAATATTCTAAAGGATAAGGATTAATTAAATTTTCAAGAAAGACAAGAAAAAGAGTGAGAGAACCCAAAGTTTTTTTTTTGATTAAAGTAACTTAAAATTACGTAATAAGATCCCTTCTTTTTTTTCAATTTCTAAAATTGACAATCATCTAATGAATTTTGAGCTTTTTAAAATTAAATCACTTGAAAAATGTTAAATTATTACCTAATATTAAGCTGCCTTTTTGACATAAAAAAAAAGCAAATAATTTGACATTTACTATGTAAACATTGAAAATTTGTGAAAAAAATTATTAAAATAAATTTCTTAAGCAACTTAAAAAAAATGGGTGGGTTTAATTTTTATTAAAAAATTTTATTCTAAATTTTAATTGAAACGAAATGAGGGCTCAGGCGATTATAGAATAATAATTTTCACGAAACCTTTAAGATTTAATATTTTCTAGCAAAATAATTATAATTTTTTTCGTTTTTGTTGATAGAAGTTGTTAACCTCTCTTTTCTTTAAAACACATTAAGGGTGCTTTTATAAATTAATAAATTTTTTGATTTTTTAACCCAACAAAAAAAAATAATTAAAGCTTATGAATTTTTAATTTTACTTCTAAGATCTCCCATTCTTAGAAAAAAATCGTTCATCGTGTGTTATTTTTAAAAAATTCTTAAAAAATAAATTTTTTTTCTAAGTAAGTAATTTTCATGGTTTGAATATCTTGAAATTCAAATCATACATTTAAAATAAAACTTCGCAATTCTATTCACAGAATTATATGTCAATAAAAACAACTCATATTAACACCTTGAAAAATAAAAAAGGCGTAAACATTTGCAATATGTTTAACATTTTAAATTTTTTATGAAAGTTTGTTTCATAAATCATCTCTGGTAATTTCAATATTAAATCAAAAATATTGAAAATTCGTCCGACAAAACAGTTGCAACGGGTTTTTATCTAATACTAAGTGCTCTTGTAAACCAAATAAAGACTTAATTGAAAACAAATTTGAATAGGCATGAAAAATAAATTTAAGTTTTAATTAAATATAAATATTTGCCAAATAAAGAGTCATTTTATTTTCACACAGAAATAGATTCCTGGCAAGATAAATTCGAATAATTTTTTTTATTATGTTTATTGGCAGAAGAAAAAAAAATCTTTGAAAATTCGATTGAATTCAAATAGATTTTTATAAACAGTATTTTTTTTTTTGGATGCTAAATTATTACTGGTGTTACTACTAGGCTTAATAAAATGTTACATAATAATTCTTATAAAAAAATGAAGATTGTATAATCATATTTAATTAGGAAATATTTTGGTTGTTTCTCTTTTTTTTATTTTATGTCTATGTCTTTGTTTATTTTAATAATAATTGCTGAAGAGAGAACACACAAATTTATGCTTTCGTTATCATTTAAGACTTTTCTTATTAAATCTTTATTCCATTGGAATAATGCGTCACAATAAGTTATCTTATTTTCCAAGAGGAAATTCCTTAATGCTTATTTTATCGATTTTATTTGTTTAAATTTGGGAAAAATGCTTAACTTTGACGGAAATAAAGGTTGAAACCATCATTTTTTTGGGATTGAAAAAAAATTAAAATCCAAATCTTGAGAATTTTGTTGAAATGTAAAATTAATTCCAAAAAAGAATAAATTTTAAATTGGATTATAATTGATTGAACTGGACCTTTGCTTTTTCATTAAACTGTTTTGAAAATTTTGCTTAATTTAAAATATAGGTCAAGGCTAAGTTCTAACTTAAGTGAGTTTTGTTTATCCATAATCACTTTAATTCAACTAAAATCAATGAATGCCGTGCTGTGAAAACAAAAATTGAGCTTTTTACAAATACAAAATGATTTTTACACTTAACCCAAAAAAAAGCTCTTTTTCAATCGTTTTTCCTATTTTTTATTCTCAAATATATTATAAAAATTTTTCAAACTACAAAAAAAGGTCTTTTTTCGATAAATTTTATTATTAATTGTTAAGAGAAAGCGTTTGAATCTTAACTTAAATTATGGTAGATGGAAAAGCGTATATGACGAAGATATGAAGACAAAAACTTGAGATTGATTAACATGGTTTGCCAATACTTGTTTTTTTTTCTAGTTTACTGCTCTTACATATTTTTTGCAATATGCACTTACATTTGAGTCGGATAATTTTTTATTAAATTTTTGGATGTAATATTATTTCGAGCTTATTTAATTGTACAAAATTTATTATTGAAAATTTTAGACAAAATTAAACAAATCTAATTTACCAAGTTTTGATTAATGAATTAAACTTTAGCTCTGAATTTTCAATTAATCATGAAGTAATTTATATACTGACCGTAATAGCCACCATGGGTATTTTACTAAATTATATTTATAAATCCTGAGGGAAAACATAAAAAAGGTGATATTTGGTCTTATAGAATACCATGGTTTAATTTCCAGTATTATGAATTAGACTTGAGTTTTATTGGGATACTTTTCTTTCCAAATTTAAGAAACCTAACTAATTACATTTGAGTATCTTAATGATCGCATATTTCCTTGAGCTGTATAGGAGTGGTGTTAATTAATAAAACAATTTGTTCAATAATTATTAAATCTAGATTAAAGTGAAAAAAACCAACAAAGCTCCGCGGGCTGGACTAAATTTGTCATGGGTGGTGGGACTTTTATAAGCTTTAAATTGTTAGAAGCTATTAACGTAAAAAAAATATCTTGGTTATGAAAAGGAGCATTGTCAAAGTCCCTCAAAGTCATTTTAAGGGTATAAACTTTTTTAAATGAAAAAACAGAATAAGAAGGTAAAACGAATATTATTTAGGATCTTTTTTCCAAGGATTTAAAAAGCTCTGAAAATTTTTTAAGAGATAGACCAAATTTTCAAACTTTTAATTGGAAATTTTTTTTAATCTTATTTTGATTTAAAATAATATGTCATTTATTGATACCTAATTCGTTCCATTCTATTATGACTTTTCATGATTAAGTATTTTTTATAAAACGAACGAAGTTGATTGTACTAAAGTATTCTTACTTAACTAATTCAGAGAGTTTAAAAAAATACAATCGAAGCCTTGGGACTCTTTCTTACAATATCTATTATATGAATAGTAAATTCATTTTAGAAAAAAAAAGACAGTTTATTTAAGCCAAAATAAAACGTTCACAAATCTCGCACTTTGATTATTATGTGACCAATATTCATTTATGCATGTATTTTATTGATAAAAATTAAAAATAAGACAAATAAAAGCGCGCTTTTTTAACGAATTTCCAAATTGAAGTACATAAAAAAGCCATTTCTGTATTTTTTTGATTGAAATAAAATTTTTTTTAAAATAAATTATTAACAACTAAAAAAATGATACAAAATCGAGTAGCAAATCGCCCACTTAACCATCCAAACAATGGTTTACAAAGAGCTCCCAACAGTCAGCACAACATACCAAATAGACCTGGACAACCAAATCAAATGAATCAACAAAATAGAGTTCAAAGGCCAGGCACCATGCAACAACAACCACACCAACAACAGCAACAACAACAACCACCAAATCAAGTTCCTTTACCAAATGTTATACCAAAAGGATGGAAAAGAGAAGAGATAGTTAGAACTAAAGGAATAACAGCTGGTCTTAGTGACACTACTTATGTTTGTTTAAGCGAGAAAAGCGAGTTAGCTAAACCAGGAATAATAGGCAAAAAATTCAAGTCAAAATTTGAATTAAATAAAATATTTGGTGAAAAATATGACACATCTTTATTGGATTTTAAACGTGGCAAAATATCCCAGTTAGCTTATCGCAAACACAAAAGAAACAAAAACTTACAAGCTAATCCTCAAAATTATATATCAGCTGCTAAATATGATAATTATCTTACATTGCCAACTAGGCAAACTGCTTCAATTATAAAGCAATCAGTAAGCTATGTGACTAATAATCACAAGAATGATGAAACACCAAATATTGTTAGCAATTTTCAAACATATGCTAATAATCCAACTTCTCTACAAAATTTATCTCAAAATCAATTAAATGTTCTGAATAAGAACTCAGAAAAGCCTAAACCAAATCAAGTTGGTGAAATTTTTTATTTTATTTTTTTCATACTAATACAGATAGGCTTGGTTATTTCACAGACAGAATTGTTAATTTTATGCTGAAAAAACACAATGGAACTCTTTACTTGAGGCCATTTTCTTTAGTTAGGAATCAAACTACACTCTTAAAAAAAGAGATTGAAAATCGAAATTTAAAACCTTGTTATTGACAACTTAAAGGTCAGATGGTATTTATACAATGAAAAAGAAAAAAAAAAACAACCTAATGTTTTCTCTTTTGTTAACACTGCAGTGTAACATTTTAAAGAAATATTGAATTAGTCTTTTTATTTAGAACTGCTAATAAATACCCAGTCTCTTAAAAAAAACATGAGACATGCGTGAAATTACACTCCCATACGCATGTCACATGCTAAAAATTAAAAAAAATAAGGTTCTTGCTATTTTTCCTAGACTTTCTGAAAAGGTTTAGCTTACTTGATTAAAATCAAATTTTGAACCTTCATTTTTGGAAGTTTTGAATGACCAGGGTTGTAGTTTAATATAAAAATGTAAATGGTCATAAAGTTGAAGGGTCCAAATTTTCCTAAAAAATAAGTCGGGAATTATTCTTAGGAATTGCCGAATTTAAAAAAAAAATATTTAAACTTAACTTGGAAATTTATTAAGGATCCAAAATTTCGTCATTTATATATTCAGTTAGTTCCATTTGCAAGAAATAGGAAATGTAGCACGCATGTTCAATACACTTTAAGGAGACTGGATAATACGCGCTATTTCGTTATCGAATTCATTAAATTTTTTTGTTTATTCTTGAAGAAAGCTCAAATAGGCTAGTGTTGGTAGAAATATTAGAAAAATATTTATAAAAATCACATTTTTTATAATTTTCAATAAACATTAGGTTATCCTAAGATTTGATTAAATGACGTTACATTTTTCAGGGAAACGTGTTTATTGATACGTTTATTGGAGTCTCACATGTGACCAAAATCACTTAGCTCAGTATAAGTATTTTACAGATTTCTAACAAAATGCACCCAAAAAATTTAATAATTCCCATGTCTCATGAGATTTCATTTAGGCTTACTTTTCGCTGCAAGTTACTCAAATATGGTACATAAAAATTTCTAGCTTTTGGATTTATTTTGATTTAATGTTTTAAAAAATTGGCTCTTACAAAAGCTTTGTCATATTAAACTTTGTTTTTATTAAATTTTCGGAGCATTTTAATAGTTCATCTAAACTTATTAGGAGTATCTGATTAGGTTTTACCCAAGCAATTTTGATTTTAATCTTAAAAGACATTTCAAGCACTGTCACCAACCTATTCTTCAAAAATTGCTTTTTTTATCAAGAAATTGATTATTATCTTTTCAAGTTATTCTGGGAGTTTCATTTCAATGATTTAAAAGCAGTAAATGCCAATTTAATAGATTATCAAAGCGATATTAAAGATGATCTAAATATTGAAATTTTCACAAAATGTAAGAATCTTTTTTTTGTTTTTCAAAATTGTTAACACATTCGAATTTTTTTTTATTTTGATTCAAGTAAAAAATTTAGAAGTAACTGATGAAAATGTTATGAGAAGTGTTGCTGTTTCATGGTATATGAATCAAAATAAAGTTTTAGTTGGACAAGATCCAAAAGAATTCGATAAAAATTGTCGTGTCTTTATTGAAAGAGATCAGCCATTGATACCAGTAAGACTTATCAGAGCTTTGTTAATTCAAAACATTTTTTGATTTTTAATTAATATTTAGATGATCAAGATTAAAGAAGATGATCTCAAGGACCAAGAGAATAAAATAAAACAGCTGAGAAAAGCAATTCAAGACGCTCTAAATGAATATGAAAATGTTGACTTAGAGCTTTTGGAAAAAGAGCTTAAGTCTTTGAATAAAGAATTATTTAATGAAGAGTGCCAAAATGGTCCATCTAAATTAGAAAAAGAAGAAGTCGATTCAGTTAAAAATGAAATGCAAATTGATGAAGAGGATGAAATCGTGGAAATTAAAGATGAAATTATTGTTGATAGTGCTTAACTGAATGAGTTTATAAGTGTAAAATAGATAAAATTTTTTTGTTAATATTTTGTACTTTTTTATTACTATTATTATTAATAAAAGATGGTTTAATTGTATTCAGCTGGAATAATAGGCTAACGAATTTAAAGTCTTTAGTTTTTCTACTTTGCTTTACTTTTTACTATACTGACTTAACGATGTATCGTACCCTTGCTCCAATCGTTTTTTCTAGAAGACTTATTTCCTTACGATTTGAAGCATTTAAGCTACAGACAACAAAAAAGGAAAAAGAATTTGCAATTTAATTGGAAAATTGTCATTTTTAGCAATTTTCTAATTTCTAATCCATTCAAGACCCATTTTACTTTTTACCAATCGATTTAGTTTATCGAGATCTACAAAAATTATATATGATCTTATTCATTCCCTTTTTTCAAATAGTTTTGGTCGAAATTACAAAAATTTCATTTTTATCTATCAATTGTTTTATCTCAAAGGCCAACCACCAACAAACTTTTAAATACCAAATTACTCAGCTCACTGAGAAAAATCAAAAGTCATTTAAGCCCATAAAAACGGGATAATCCTAAAATTTCTGCTTCGTAAATTGTGCTTAAATCACATAAGCTAAATTTTTTCTATTTCAATTTTTTAGATCAAAAACTTTTTTTATTTTTTCAAAAATAAATTACGGGCCTACTTAATTACTCAAAAGTA
>NTPY01000824.1:573650-593380 GCA_002922825.1 Brachionus calyciflorus
TAAAAGAATCATGATTTTTTTCAATACAGAGAGTGGAAAAAAATAAAGTTTTAACTTTAAATTTAAATAAAATGACGATGTTCAAATTCAAATTTGAAATACAAATTTAAGTAAAACTTCTTTTAATTTAAGAAAATGAATTAAAGAAATTCCGGTCATTTTGACCGCTGTTGATACTTCTAGTGTTAAATTTTGTTAATAACTAAATAAAGGGCCATGCCTTCCCTCAAATCCGGTAAATTAAATTTTTTTTTTTAAAATGATTGTTTAAAGAAAATAAAAAATTAACGCTTCGTTACTCGCATATCAAAAGCGACGCTTCTCTATTTATATTTTGATAAAATTTTCATCACAAAAATTTTGTGTTAAAAAGTTTAATCGAATCTTTTGTGATGAGAAGATTTTCCTTGTGTTCTTAAGTTTTTGCTTTGTGTTGTTAGAAAAATCGTTTGTGTTGAAACAATAACCCTATAATATAGCTTGAGTGTTTCAGTTTTGATTCAAGTTTCAACTATTTTTTTTTAATATCGCCCATGAGGCGTTTTTAAAAAGTCTTTTAACAACAAGATTCAAAATAAAAAACACAAATATCAATTTAATTCAACAAAAATAAAGACAAATTATTTTTTTTTTGAGAAAAAATTTATAAAAATATTCTTGACTTTTAATAAGAAAATTTCATAGACCTAATTTATTTCTTGCCTTGAACTTTTGAAAAAAAAGTATTACAAAAATATTTCCAAAATTAAAAATATTCAATTAATTTTTTTTTTAAACGTGAAAAAAAATAGGACCAAAATGTTTCTATGGGACTGGATTAGCGGAATATTAAATTTTCTTGGTTTGTACAAAAAATCAGGAAAATTAGTGTTTTTAGGTTTGGACAATGCTGGTAGGTAAATAACAAAATTTTTTTTAAATATTTAAAAAATAAATAATTAAACAAATTTTTTTTCAAAGGTAAAACTACATTGTTACACATGTTAAAAGATAACAAATTAGCACAGCATGTTCCTACTTTACATCCGACATCAGAAGAATTAACCCTCGGAAACATAAACTTTACTACATTTGACCTCGGCGGACACGCCCAAGGCAGGTTCATATAAATTTATAGAATTTTAAGTTAATTTCTTATGTTTTAATTTTTTCTCTATTCAAGTGCGTAAAGTATGGAAAGATTATTTTCCGGCTATCGACGCTATTGTTTTTCTAATTGATGCTTGGGATAGACAAAGGCTCAATGAATCTCTTGCCGAGTTAGAATCAATTTTAACCGATGATCAATTGCTAGAATGTCCCATTTTAATTCTAGGTAATAAAATAGATAAAAATGGCGCATGCGGCGAAGAAGAACTAAGACATTATTTTAGACTAAATGGAAGAACTACCGGAAAGGTATTATTTAAATTAATTTATTCGAATTATAAATTGATTCTAGAATTTCAAATGATGTTTCTTTAAAACAATAGATCCTTCTGAGTTTAACAACTGTACTCAAAAAAAAAGTTTGTTACTCATTGAGGAAAAACGTTTTTCTGATGAAATTCTAGAATAATTTAAGCTAATTTTTTTACTGATATTAACCTTGATTTTTTTTATTTAGACTTATATTCCGAAAGAAAAATTACAAACAAGACCAATGGAATTATTTATGTGTAGTGTCAAACAAAAGGAAGGATATGGCGAGGCTTTTAGATGGCTTTCAAATTATCTTTAAAATTTTATTTTTAAAAGATCTTTGTTAAAAATCTAATCGAATTTCTAGTCAATAATTTTGTATTTTTTTTCGAATTAACTTATTTATTTTTAAACAAAAAAAAATATTGTATCCGACTTATCTATTTATTAAAATTAAAAAATTATGAATGTAAATTATTTTTATATTTTGATTTTTTTCCACGGCCATGAGTAATAACCCTTAAAGCTTGCTTTGAAACAAGTTTAAATTAAAATGCACTCTCTATCATGAATTAGATATTTCTTTAAATAGTTAATTGTAAAATCGATATAATTGCCCAAAAGTTGAAGCGTTCCATTTTTGATTCTGACTTAGAATTTCATTCACTTGAATTTTAAATGGATAATTCTATTTATTTGAAATTTTACAAGTTTAGATTAGTCCAATTAATGCAAAGAAAATTAACCGTTAAACTACCAATGTCCAAAAATTGAAAAAATTTGTTATAAACATGTATTTTTATTATTATTTGCAGTTTTTGGACATTGGTAGTTAAAGGATTAATTTAGAGAAAAATATTAGCTTAATAATATCTATCAACTATTAATCACGAAATTTAAACCTTATTTAATATTTCCTGAATTGAAGATCTGAGACTTTGAATCAATTACCCAACAAAGTTGAGTCAAAGGTACGGGTTTCTAGTTATTAAAAAAAAATAGACCAAACAAAAAAAAATTATTACATAGTACAATTCAATAGAAGAAATGCTTGAAATTAAAAATTATTTGTGCAAATTTTTTTTTAAAAAGTCAACTCTCGTTAATCTGAAATTAGATAAGTTGAACTTATAGAACTTTTTAAAATTTTCTCCCTATTTAATTTTTGCTTGTCATTAGTTTAATGGAACAAAAAATAATTTGAAGCTTTAAGTTCAACTGTCCCGATCAATAAAGGTTGACTGTATTTTAGGAAGTAATAATCTAATTTTCAGGCAAAAAACATAAATGGAATTTTATTTATTCAGTGATTCTTATAAAAGTGTAACGTCAACCGTCAGCCCTAACTCTTGACCGTAACCGTAACCATAGCTCAAACAACTTAAAATTGAAAATTAAGTCGAATTTAACATGGGTTACGGTTACGGTCACAAGTTACGGTTGACGTTTGACGTTACATTTATTTTACAGTCACTGTATGTCAATTTTATTTTTAAAAAAAATTGAATAGCTTTAGTACGTACTTCTATTAACGCAAATAGAAGTGAAGTTCAGATGTATTTTAGTGTTAGGCTAATTTTTAAAACTGATTTAAAATTTATAATTAAAAAATTTAAATATATAATTAAACGTTAAATTTCTAATAAAAATTTATTTAAACTTATCAAAATAGAGAATTTATACTTTCAAAATGAGTACGACTGATGCAAGTGAGACAAAAGCTGAGGAATTATCAAAGAAAGATTTGAGAAAGAAACTTTTGGAACAACTAGAATTTTATTTTTCCGATTCAAATTTGACCAAAGACAGATTTTTGAAGAAAGAAATTGAGAACTCAAATGAAGGATGTAGGTAAATTTTATGTTAACTGTAAATTTATATGAGCCCAGGTTAATATTTTTTTTATTTTTATTTTAAGTTATTAATTTGGAAATATTTCTTCATTTTAACAAAATTCGTATGTTGGGACTAAATTTAAAAGACATTAGAAAATCAGTAAAAAAATCTGAGCTACTTGAATTAAACGAAGATGAGACAATGGTTCGGCGAATAACTCCATTTGTTGAATTAAGGCAAAAAGATATTGACAAAAAGACAATTTATGTCGAAAACATACCTTCGAAAATTACCTATGAAGATCTAAAGGAACATTTTCAACAATATGGAAAAATTTCCTATATTAGCTTACCAAAATTTCAATCGACTAATCAACTTAAAGGTTTTGCTTTTATTGAGTATGATCAAAAGGATGATTCTAAAAAAGCAGTTGAGGTATTTTTAAGCCAAATTTTATCTTGATTATGAACGAATAAATTATTTTGGTTTTAAATTTTAGAATTTTAAAGCTCAAACAATGGAACTAGGTGAAGAAAATATTGGTAAATTTCCAAGAGCAAATGCGCAAATAATCGAGCTTGAGAAAAAAATAAAAAAAGTCAATGAAGAAAGTAAAATAAACAGACTATTTCCTTTAAATGTTTTGAATTAATTTTTTTAAAATAAAGTTGAAAAACATATTGGTAAATCTGAAACCGAGAGCTGCGATTCAGAAGTGAAAAAACGCAAAGCTGATCTTGACGAGGATGAGCCAATTAAAAAGAAGTCTGAAAAAAATCAAGAAAAAAATAAAGATAAAAAAAGAACAAATGAAGAATGGTTCAAAAATTTAAAGTAATTTTTTGGTTCTTTAGATTAGTTCTTTAAATCGCCAGAAAAAATAATTTTCTAATCAAGGGTAGTATCCAAAAAGAATTGGGTTAAATCAAAAGAAAAATTTTTGGAAAATCAAAAAAAGGAAAATAATGAATTAAAAGAAAAACTAAACGAATTAAATAAGAAACTAAATGACATAAAAAATTCAAGTCTAATAAGTTCCAAAACTAAAATTGATGATATAAATAGAGGATGTATCATTAAAATTCAATTGAATTTAAATAATGAAAAAGATTATGAATTATTTTCAATGGGCCGTAAACAATTCAAAGATAAACATCTGAATGGCTTCGATGAGCAAATAGCCTATGTTGATATGGAAAAAAATTCGAACAAAATTTTGATAAGATGCAAATCAAATGATTTTGCCAAGTCATTACTTGATAATGAATCGTTTCTAACAGGTTTTCAGAAAAGCTTGCTTAAAGGAGAAGAAGAAAATAGTTATTTTGAAAAAATTTCATCAAACAGGAATAAGAAACAAGAGAAAAAAGAGCGAAAAGAGATGCAGAAACCATTTAAACAAGTAAACTTGAGAATTTATTCTTATTTTCCATATTTGCTTTTTCTGTGAGGATTATACAGTAAATTTCTGAAATAAGCTGACACTCTGTTTAAAACGTTGTTTAACAGTATCTTGAGAGATTTTAAACAGTCAAAAAGCAATGCTAAAGAAAAAATAGCTAATCCTCTTAAATACATATCTAAGAACATTTTTTAAGTTTAAAACTTGCTCTTGAGCTGTTTAAGACGTTTTTAGATACGTTTAAGTTAACATACCAACTTAAATCAAAAATGTACTGTATCGTTGTTTAGTGATATTTGTTCTAAGTATTAAGAAATAATATTAAGTCCAATCCAAAACACATTTAGCGAAAACATGAATAATGTTTACACATTTTACCGATTCAAAGCAGGTTCTAAACAAAAACGACACAGAAAAGAAACAAGATCGGAACAACTCACAAACATTTAAAAAGATATTTTATTAGTAAATACAGTACAAAGCTAAAATAAGTTAACGGTGTGTTCGAACATTTTTGGAAAATGTTCGAACACTGTTTGTTCTGTTCAAACAGTGTTTAAACGGATCCTTAACTATGTTTTGTATTGTACTTGATTTAAATTTTTTTTGTTCAAGGTCGAACAGAAAACAAAAGAAAAACAACCAGAAATACAAAGCCTAAGAGATGAAAAATCAGAATCGAAACATATAAAATTCGAATCAAATGAATTTGATAATTGATGGATTTTTAAATTTTTTTTTTCAAAAAATTAAAAGCATTTTCAATTAATTTTTTTTATCAAATTTTTCCAATTTTAATCCAATTTACTTAAGCTTTTGAATTTTCTTAAGATCCATTATCAAATAAAAAAAAATGGTAATTTTTATTCTTCTTTTTGTGGTAAATGATAAAATAAGGTAAAAAAAGTTTTATCGATTTCGTAGTGTTCAAGTTTATCAAGGTCAGTAAGTTAAAATTTAAATACATTATGAGTTTATCAATTCAATTATTCAAAGTTGTTTAAATTGTTAACTGTTGATTATGTACTTAAATGATGAAAGAATATTTATTAGATTTTGCGTAAATTAACTTGAAAAACCAATCAAGAAGATCTTAAAATATTAATAAAAACCAATAAATTTTAAGATGAGATTTTTCCGAATTTAATTAGATTAAAAATACTGTCTAAATCTAAATTATCAGGGAACAAAATCGAATTTAAATTTTATTTTTCTTTAAATTTTTTACTTCGACTGTGAATATTATCTTTTTAGTATATGTCTGAAATCTAAATGTAATTTTAATAGTTTTTCTTTTATCTACGATATAAACTGAGCTGGTAACAAATAGACTCTTATCTCTCTCAATTAAAAGAATTAGATCTTTTTTTTGTTTGAATGCATTGTTTCTAAGAATACCTTTTTTCGAATCATCATATAAAAAAGGCGCAATGGATTAGATACATCAAATTAAACTTGGAAGCTTCTTTAATTAATGCTTGCTAATGTATTCTAATTTTTCTTTCTTTTTTATTTTCTTTAGTAAATGCTCGATTAGGTATACGATAAGTAAAACAAAAAATCTTAACACTTCAAGCTAGGAACTTAAGTTTAAAGAGAAACAAAAAAGAAGAGCTGAAAACCGATAACCTGATTAATTCAAAAATTAAAATAGATTAAAAAACTTAAGATATTCAGTTTTTGTTTTAAATGAAACTTTTTTGCTTTTTTTTTGTTTACTTAAAAAAAAAAACACAATCTGAGTTTTTAAAATTAAATTCGGAATCGATTTTCATTACAAAATCTTTATTTTCTTAGGCTCAATTAGAAACAAATAAATAAGTTATTGTTTATATTTAGGAAATAGAGCCTTTGGAAAAGAAAAAAAAAAGTTTTTTCCTTGTATTTTTGTTAAGGTATACGAATCTGTTAATTCAACTTCATCTAAAAGATAATTTAGTAAATTTACCAGAACATCTAAACACACAGATTTCTAAGAAAATTAAAATTTTAATTAACTTTTCTAAACTTAATTTAATTCTGTTATGTTTGTTTTTTCTTCTTATTTTTTCGTAAACTTAAGTATCTTATTTCATTCTGTAAAATTTTGATTTTACTCGAATATAAGCTAACATGTCACTTCTTTTAAGTCAGAAACTAACAAACAAACACCCGGAAGAATTGTGAATTTTGATTAGTTTTTATTTCAAATTTTACAAAGGAAAATTAATGGGTTCTAAAAAAATTAAAAATACAATTAAAAGGTGCATATGGTAAATTTTTAAGTTGGATTTTTTACAATGTAAATTTCCTTAAAAATGTATGAAATTAACGGTAAAAATAATTGAATTCATTATTTTATATCCTTTAATAGTATTCGAAAAATAAAGTTGTTTTTTCATTTGAGAAGTCAAGTTCAAGATATGTAAAAATATTTTGATCGAAAAATGACTTGAGTAAAAAAATTAGGGTTATAGAAATTTTTAAACTTTAAAGTTTTTCAATTTTTTTCAACATTAAAATGAAATTAATTACTTTGAAGAATCAATTTTTCGTACTATTTATAAATTGGCTTGAGTTTAATTTTGTCCTGAAAAAATGCTCACTATAAATTTTAAAAAGTAACTTAAAACTTTATTAAACAAGAAAAATTAGATGGCTTTCTGCTGACACTTATATAATTTTTTCTGCTGTCTCTCGTAAATTTAGGAAATTCGATTTTTTTCTGGAAAAAAGCCAGTTAAGAAATAGATTGAAAATAATGCCGATCGCAGAAATAATTGCTGAACATGGGAAATTTCGCATGGCACAATTTCAGAAATTGAACTAATTTTTTGCTTAGACTTTCAAAATAAATATATTTTTGATTGTTGAGAAAAATATTTTCCGAAATTTAAAAGTTTTAAATTTTTCATATTTTTCTAAAATGAACTCAGATTATCTAATCGTTTTAAAGGACTCAATCTTTGTTATGCTTTGTTTTTAACACTTTAAAAAAAATTCAAAAACAAAATTTTATAAAAAAAATTTTAGTATATTTTTAGGATTTTAGGACAAATTGTGCCAGGTAAGTTATCAAGAAAACTGGTAATTTTTATTTTAAGCCATTCCAAGCTTTTAAGATCCATTCGAAGATCTGATAGGTCTACTTATTAGCTTCCCCAATATTAACCCTTATAATTCTGACTCTAAGGCAGTGTTAAACAAAGAGTAAAATTAAATTTTATTTTCAGAAAAATTTCAAAAAATGAAAATTTATTTTGTGATTTAGTATTGAGTATGTCAAAACAAATAAACCATTTAAAATTTAAGTAAAAATATTCCTAAATTTCAATAAATCTTATTTTATCATTCCAGATTTATAAAAAATAATATGTCATTTAAAAAGTATTATTTGATTTTTATTAACTTTTTGACTTGTGTATGCATAATCTGGGCAAATAGCTTATATTGGAAAAATAATCTTTATAATACAACAAGTGGGGTCTATGAAGCTAGAGTAGTCAAAATAAAAGGCTACGGTTTCGAAAAAGCAAAATATTTACATAAATTAATAGGTGTGCCATATGCAGAAAAGCCAGAGCGTTTTAAAAATCCAGTCCTTCGAAAATACGAACCAGGTATTCATAAACCTAAAGATTCAGTAGCTTGTTATCAATCAGTTAATATAACCTCGTACGGCTTATTTAACATAAACGAAGCTGCCCCAATGAAAGAGGATTGTTTAACCGTTAATTTATATATTCCGATTCCGAATAATCAAGATGAAGAAAATAAGTTACAAAATATGTCTGTTGTAATTCATATTCACGGTGGAAGTAACATGGTAGGTGCAGCTGGTTTATTTGACGGGTCCTATTTGGCTTCTAAAGGTGGCATCATAGTTGCTATTATAAATTACAGACTGAGCATACTTGGATTTTTGTCCGACTTGACACCAAAATATCCTGGTAATTATGGATTAAGAGATCAAATTATGGCAATTGAATGGATTAAAAATAATTGTCACATTTTAAAATGTAATCCAAATTCAATTACTTTATGGGGTCATTCAGCCGGAGCTGGTGATGCAAATTGGCTTGCGCTGTCGCCTTTATCTAGTAGCTTAATTCAGAGAATTATAATTAACAGTGGTAGTTCATTCTCTTACTGGGGTTTTGATAAACGACCTTTAGAAAGATATAAATCTTTAAAAATGTATTTTAACTGTTCTGATTTGCCCGATGAGGCAACAATAGAAAATGGAGCTATGACTAAATTAATCGATTGTTTAACTAAAATTCCTTTGGAGGATTTATTTCAGTTTAAATTTGCCCTTATAGATGCACCTGGACCTGTTTATGACGGCTTTTTAGGCTCTAATTCTTTAATTAATAAACACTCGTTGAGAGAAATGATGGATGCAGCAGACAACATTGAAAATATAGATATCCTAACGAGCATAAATGGCGTAGAAGGCTTTTCTTTCGAGGGTTATTTTAGTAATTCAGTCAAATTTTTTACTCAAAATAATTTGACTAATGAGGTCATTTTAACACTCGAAAGAATTTCCTTATTGTCAAGAGATAAATGTAAACAAAATATAATTATTGAAAATCGTTTAAAGATAGAAGAATTTTACACGAATAAAATGCGTAAGTATTTGATCAATGAAAGTTATTTAAATAGTGAAGAAGCAAGAAGAATAAAATCAATTTTTGCTACTTCAGATGCTATTTTTGATTCTGGTTTCATAGACTTTTTAGTTCATTTAACCAATAAAAAGAATTCCAACCAAAAATTTAGGAAATCTAATCTATTTGTCTATGAATATTTACACGAAAATTTTGGTGGTCGATCAAATGTGGAAAATTATAAAAAAGTATTTAAGAATTTGTCGATGAGTACCCATTTTGATGGCATTGATTCGATATTTGGTAAAAAATAAATTTTTTTTTTTCAAATTTTTTAAAATTAAATTTTTTTTATTAAGGTTTGCCAATTTCGTTTTTTAATAAATGGTACATTAATCATGGCTTTGACTATCCTTTTAGTAATTTTTCATTTGAGACCAACTTCACTCGCGAAGAAGCTGATCTTTCAATTTTAATGATTAAGATCTATAGCAATTTTATTAAATATGGGTATTTTTTGTTTTGAATTAATTTTTTTGATAGCCTTTCGGTTCAAAAGAAAATTTCTATTTCGAGTTAGTCACAATAGCGTTGTTTCGGTTTTTGCAAACATAATAGACCATAGGTTTAAAATTTTTTGCAAATTAATAAAAGAAAATCTCGAACTTCCTAAGTCAAAAAATTCAAGCTAACAAAATCACTTGTTTACTAAACTTCGTGATATCAAAACCACTCACCTCTTAAAACCAGATATTCTAAAAATTTTGAAAATCAAATTATAAATTATTAAAAAAAATTAGGATCTTTTTGCTTTGACAATAAACTGGTCACCTAATAAGTGATCACTTTACTTTTGCCGGTTATGGGAACATTCATAGTCACAGATTTTTTTTTAATCATTTTGTGATCTAACTTAATTAAAAGTTAAAAATTTTTAATTGTTTTTTACTGATCATAACAAAAGACAAAATTAAAAAAAAAAAGTTCTCGAAATTGCCTGAATGTTTTTCTCAACTTCAACTAGATTTAAAAAAAATACCGAATCAGCAATATTTTAAAGGCTTTTTAGAGAATCTTTAGTGACTCTTTAAACAGTCTTTAAATATTCTACTTTAAATAAGAGAAATAATTAAATTGTATTAAGAACTTCAATTCCAAAGAAAAGTATTAATTTTATTTTGAAAAATTGTTTATTTTAAGGAAAAATTAATTTCTATTAAAACAAAAACTAAATCTTTAAGAAAAGTGTCCAGACTGGAAAACTCTTTTTTATTTGGTCTCGAGTTTAAAATTAATACATGATCAATTTTCAAGATTTGAATAAAATAAGCCGATATTCTAGAAAATGTAAATTAAATACAATTGAATTAAAGTTGATTTTTAGTCTTTTAATAAACACAAAATCAGCTACCGTAAACCTTTGAACAGTACTCTAAGAATAAAAGCGTAATTTTTCATTTATTCTATATGGAATAATTCCCATCGTTACCATGTTATAGCAATTTTTTTAAATTATTTGAGAAAATTGCTTAAGTGCCGCTAATTCTTCAATAAATCAAATTTTGCTTTTATTCTAAGAATGTTTTGGCTTTCTTCTAGAAAAAATTAATTTAATTTTTTTATACGAATTTTATTCATTTTATTTTATTTTAGATTTTTTTAAAATTTTTTCCAGAAGAAAGCCAAAACATTCTTAGAATAAAAGCAAAATTTGATTTATTGAAGAATTAGCGGCACTTAAGCAATTTTCTCAAATAATAAAAAATTGCTATAACATGGTAACGATGGGAATTATTCCATATAGAATAAATGAAAAATTACGCTTTTATTCTTAGAGTACTGGTCAAAGGTTTACGGTATCTAAAATAGAGACACGGATTTTATTAAAGGCTAAAATAAAAAGCTGATTAAATTTTAAAAAAATTTATGCAATTGTTAAAAATTAGCTATTAATTAATCTGTTAAATATTGATTTTTCGTTGCATAGACACTCTTTTACTTAAGGTACAGTAAATTTTGGTACATAATAAATTACCAATGCTTTTTTCTTTTTAAAAAAATTTTTCAACCTAAGAAAATAATTAAACTTGTTTTTTTTTAATAAAGCGATCCAAATAAAGGCGAGATCATAAATTTCAAATGGGATTCATACATGAAAAATAATTCATATCTAAAGTTTAATTCAGATTTGTTAAAAAATAAGCCTTTTAACACATCCTATGGTGTAAGAGATGATTTATACAATTTTTGGTTTGTTGAAATGGACAAAAATGGGAATTGTAGTTCTTACGATTTTAATGTAAATAATAAATACGAAGGTAAAAAGCACACTAAAGGCAAAAATCTAACTTTGGACAATTGCTTTGAGCTTTTAAATCAATCTAAAGAATATAATTACATGACAGACATGTTTCTTATTGAGTATGAAAAGTGTATGAATTCAATAGAGAACGTGTCCGAATTTAAAAGCTTATTCAATACATTTTGTTTAGATGTAATAGCTATTAAAAGAATGCTGATTGAATATGATGTTTGTTGCAAATCAGAAGATACTTGGTCAACTATCTGTGAAATGAAAAATTTTGATAAAAAATTTCTAAGTTATGATCTAAAAGGTCTTATAGATTTTACTAAGAAAATGTCTCGTATTGAAAATGATGCTTTAAAACTTAATTTTTTTACAAGAAATTTTGTTATTATCTTTTTGATGTATTCATTGTTAATAATTTGAGTTTATTTTTAATGAAAAAAAAAAAACAGTTTAATTTTTTTATTTGTGGTCTGATTTGATTTTTATTGTGAAAATAAACAGTATTTTTTTTTAAATTGATTAAAACTTTTTTTCGAACGTCTTTTTCCTCTAATTTTAAAATTTAATCCCCTAATTTCTATGTAATACAACTCTGGTCATTCTCAACTTCCATTTGTGAAAGTTCATGAACAAACTTTTTTCGTTTATCGCTTTTCATAAGCACTCATCAAAATTCATTAGAGTTCATGAAACTTCACAAATGGAAGTTGTGAATGACCAATATTGTATGATTTGTGTATTAAGGAATTTAAAAGTTAAAAATTTCTATTTGAAAGTCAAAAAATTATTTATTTTTGATATTTTACTTTCCATGTTTGTAATGAAAAGTTCCTTATAATTTTTTTTACTTATTGCAAAAAAAAAAATTCAATTTTGTTGAAAAACCTAAAAATAGTGAATCTAGAAAAAAAAACATTGATTTTATTTCCTCAAAATTAAATATTATTTGGAGTAAATTTTTTAGAAATGCGTAAAAAAATCGAATGGATATTTATTACTTAGGTTAATTCAGAAGTTGAACTTGAATTCTACTTGAAAAGATTTCAGAAAATGCCCACATTGTACTCGAATCCTAATAATTGTACCATTTGCCCCGAGAATGACGACCAACACAAAATGCGCACATCATATTCATATTGCCAATGTATGCCAGATTGCCAAACAAGGTATACTATTGCGAAATTTCATTTGGGCAAATACAAAGTTATATGACATATAATAGGAGAAAAAAAGATGGCGATAATAATGGCATTGTTAGTCTTGTAGAACATGTTGAATCAAAGTACTATGAGAATCTCGATTTAATAAATTATTATCAAGATGAACAGTTTTATTTTGAATCAGAAATAAATGATGGGGGTGACGATTGCAATTTTCACTTGAATTACAAACAAAAGTCAATTAGAAAATACGAGAAAAGGATGCAGCTTTCACTTCGATTATACATACAAGATTGTATGCTTGGTTGTTCTGACATCAGAAGAAAATAACATTTTGATATTTTATAACGTCACATGAACAAGAAAAAGACCTTACATTTTATTGGGAACTTTTTATTAAAATTGCAAAATTATTGGATATTGAATGGGTAACTCTATTGCAACACTATGTCGACTTCCGTTGACATTTATTTTTATGCTTTAAATTTTAAATTTTTTTAGGCTGTCCCTAAAATCCGGACACGGACACATGGACACGGAATTTTACCTATCTAAAATCCGGACACTGACAAATAAAAAAATTGTTTAATATTAAATTATATAAAACGGAGTTTAATTAAATTGAAGGAAGCAAAAACAAAAAAATTCTATAACATTTTAAATTTTTTAAACTCTTTTTTTACTTAATATTTTTTATTTGGCATCTAAAGTGCACAACACAACAAAATTCACTTTTTAAGTAAAACTTTGCCTATGCAACGAAAAATCAATATTTAGAACACTTGCCGTGATGGATTCTGAAAAATTATTTTAAGATTAATTTCACACTCTAATTTTAAAGAATTGCATGAATTTTTAAAAAATTTATTATTAAAATTCCGTACTTTAGTCTTTAAAAAAATCAGTCCGTGTCCGGATTTTAGGGATAACCATTTAGACATGAGTAAAAAAATAATTTTTAATTTTACAATATTTTTTTATTGACCGTACATAGTGTTGCAATAGACACTTCGATATTTTGGATTATTCAGAATTTTTTCTCAGAGATTTCAGAAATTCTGAACTATCATCTTCTAGTGAAATAAAAGTTTCAAAATTTTATTTTAATTAAAAAGACTTAAGTAAAAATTGTCCAAAATTAATTATATTATTAATTAATGACTTTAAAAGGGCAACAGATTTGCTAATTTCTGGAAAAAAAATTTTGAAAGCACATTATTAAAATAAACCTCAACAAACTTTTCATTTTTAAGCATGATTTATGTTAACTAAGCCAATTATTAATGGAAATTACTTCAAACATGTTTCAAATCAATTTTTTAATTAATTATTTTTGGGTTTAGCTAATTCGCTTATAAGCAAGGTTTTATGAAATTTACACGGAAAGAATGTCAAAGAATATAAAGTTTTAGAGGATGATGAGTCTTTCATGATTATCAAGTCAGCAATTGCGGGAATTATATATTAATTTTAATATATCAGGGTAACGGGCCAGGTCAGCTAATTGTTCTTAAACGTCGTCTTAGAGAAACTCTCAAATCATTTTAGAAATGTAATTTATTTATTACTTTAAGAAAAAAATGCTCTTAAAGTATCAAGTATTTGAAGCGATCTCAAGCAAATTAAAATTACAGATCACATTACTTTTTTTTTTAAATTATTCACTCAAAAAGAAAAATTTTAAAAACAAAAAGAAAATTTTTTTTTTATCCAAAAATGAATAATTTAAGTTTAATATTTAAATCTGATCAAATTCTAATAAACTGCATTTTCCAACCTGAGTCCATAAATTTCAATTATCAAATACAAAATATTAAGTCATCAATTAATTTTAAACAAGAGGCATTCAAATATTTATGCTCTTTGAAATTAAACGTTAATTCAAACTTTGAAATATTTAACAATTCCAAACAAAGCAAAATATCTTTTGCTTTGATTAATAAATGTGAGAATACTACATCAACTAGGAACAGATATCTCAAGTCCCAATTCTTCGACTTTTTGTTTAGTAGATCGATTGATCAAATTAATTTTTCTAAAGTTTTGTTAATTGGTTGTCCAGATGGATATGTGTATTGGTACCCGATAGTTCCTACGGAAAATTCAAAAATATCAACAAACTTAAATAATTTTATTCTATTTAATACTGCATCACCCATTCTGTTAATCGATACATTCAAAATAAAAGAAGAAAAAAGTCCCTTCGATGCCTTAATTAAGTCTAAAAGTAACGAAACTACAAATAAAAATGAAGAAAATTGTTTATTTGCCATCACCAAATCAGGCAAATTTTATTCGTATCATTTTAAATCTGAAGTCTCTTATAAAATATCAATTTTACCACATAATATTGAATTATGTACCAAAATAAATCATTGCAAAAATGACTATTTAATCTATTCAAATAGTTCTAATGAAATATTTGCGATTTTATTAGAGGACTGTTTCAAAGCGACAAATTTGAAGCCTGAATTTTTGGATAAAAAAGACTATTTAAGGAAGATAAATAAAAGTAAATTGATAAGTTCTTTTTTCTATCAAGAAATAAATAAATTCTTTAAAAAATTTTAAAAATAAAGGTGAAAAAGATAATGTTTTGTTGATTACTCTCTCAAATGGAACGAGTGAGGAGCTTGATTTGAGCAATTTTTTGACGGATAAATTAAGAGAAAATAAAAGTTCAAATGTTGAATCAAGATTAGCCGATGTATCGACAGTTAAGGATTATTTAACGAAGTTAACTGTTAAGTCAAATGAGATTGTAAATTACCAAGTTAAAATAGACAAGCTAAATTTAACGCTAAAGCAGTTGAATATTTTACAAAATATTAGATTTAATACGAATGAAAATAACTATTTTGAAATTAAAAAAAAAATAAATACCGATGGGAGACTTAATTTGAAAATATTGAACAAAAATGCTTTCCTTGAAGATAACACCGATTGTTATTATTTATTATCGTGTTTAAGATTTGAGAGATTTGATTCGGATTTGTCCAATTCTTTTTTGTGGACTAGTTATCTTGAGCCGTTTAGAGCCTGTAAAATAAATATGGAACAATATTTAAACTTTAATTTTTCGCGTTTTTCAAGTTCAAATATGTATCCGTCAAGAATTAAACTTTATTTAATTTTTGATATTGTTAATTTTTTAAATAGAAATAAGTCTTTGAATCAAAATTGGAATTTTGATGATTATTTTCAATATGAAAATACAATAGGAGAATTTTCAGTTCCAATTTATGAAGATGAATTTAAATTGATGGATTTTATGGTCTCCTTAATTTCATTAAAAGATTCATTTAAAGTCAAAAGTAGCCCGAGTATTTTACTCAATATTTTGACTAATAAGAAAGAGATGAGTGAAAGACTTAATAAATTAGGGAAAATATGGAAGTCCATTAGTGTTGAAGGTTTGGTGAAAAATGACATTCCATTAATTAATCATCTAAAAGGTTATTTTTTTAAATAATTGTTAAAAAAATTTCTATTGAATAAAGTAAAATTGTATTATTTTTCTGAAGAAAATTTGATTGGACAAGAAAAATTGTCTCGAAACTTTTTATCTTCTGATTTGGGATTTAATTTTGAAATAAAAAAAGTACAAGATGTGTTAACATATAGTTTGAAAATGGAACTACAAGATTCTCTTGGTGTTTTTTCAGGCAATTATGTTCAAAATTTCGCAAATCTTATATTTTGCAAAAATAATTTTATTTTAAAGGTAATTCTAAAATTTCAATTAAAGTCAAATTTATAAAAAATAGTCTCTTCAAAGACGATAGACTATTTTGCCAAAAATTTTCTTGGATTCTAGTTAGTTTTATGTACTAAAAAATTGAAAACTTAGTTATCGAGAAAAAGATAAAAATTGAAGTCTAATTGATCCAAAGGAGAAATATTTTTGGGTTTAGTTAGTTTAGACTAAACCAAAGCTTTTTTTACACGAATCTACACTTTTATAACTCTTAAATAAATTTTAAAGGAATCTGATGATCAGTTTCAAAAATTGCAAACGAATTTAACAAATAACCAAAAGCAAATTTTGGAGGTAATTTTTATTTTGTATTAAAAAAATTAGATAAAAAATTTATAAAAAAAAAATCAATTTAACTAAAAAATTCATTCATTAGAATTTGGTATCAAAAATAGAAGAACTATTGGCACAAAAAAGATTATTTCTATTAGATAACAACGATTCCAAAAACCGAATAGATATTGATGATGATTATGGAAGTCACTTTGACAATTCTAAAAGTGAAAAAAGTCGATTCTATTCTATAGAAACTCTTTTTAATCTAATTGAAATTTATCTGAATTTAAGACATTGTTTATATTCTTAAAATTAAAGAAGTAAATTATTTAACAAAAAATTTTCGATTTTTTTTTCAAAAATAAATAAGCAATTTTTTTTTAAATTCTGATTCTAAATTCTTCAAAAAAAGATATTAAACATTTAAAACTATCTTTTTAGGCTAAAATATGTACATGTAAATTTTTAAAGATAATAGATTAGAATTTGATGTTTGCTCTACTGTAATGATTAGACCCATCATAGTAAACTAATTTAGGTAATTTAACAAAATGTCTAGAATTAAAAGTGCCAGTGAGCCCATCGTTTTCGTCTAAAATAGGCATACTATTATTTAAATTATTAGCTGATAGCCAAGACCTGTCTAATGAATATTCAATAATGTCTGGTTCAGAACTATAACCGGCTTTATATTGCTCTTTTGATGGTGTTTTTTCTTTGGACTGGGCACGATTACTCGGCCTTTGGAGTTTATTCTTGTTGTTCCAATAATTCCTACTAGGTCTTCTCTTATCATTTGAATCTACTTTTTGTTGCTTTTGGTCTTGGTTTTTCTCATCATCCGATATTTTTGCCTCGGTGCGACTCCTCAATCGGCTTTCATTTTGAGTCGGAGTATTTTTTTGAAATCTGGGAGAGCTGGCTTTGTTCATATTGGCCATATTTTGCGGATCACGTTTATAAGCATTCGGTGTTTGACCAGCATTATTTGTTTTAGCTACAAAATGTGATGATTTTTTAAAGCTATCGATTTTAACATTTTGTTGATTAGCTTCTTGTTTAGGATTTTCTATTGCTTGTTTTTCATAGGTTTCAAGATTTATTTGAGACATGTCTCTAGGTGATTGGATTAAATTTGACATAAATGAATCAGAATGTGATGATTTGATACTTAGAATGATGACTTCATTAAATTTAAAACTTGGAAATTTAATTTAATATCCTACCTTAAACTAATAGTGAATGTAACTAAAAATAGTAGACCAATCAAGACAAGGGCTAAAGCGGCAACCGATAACCAAAAACACCAATCAAGTATGTAGATATTAGCATTGTAAACATTTACGCCAAAAACTATCAGGCTTACTAGCCCACAGCAAGCTAAAAATTAAAAAAATTAAAATTGATTCAATTTTTTCTGGCTTGTTTAGTTATAAAGCCTTAGGTTTAACTTGTTTTTATTACTAGAGAAGCAATGCTGATTATACGAGTAACGACCAGTTATTTTAAATTTCTTTTTTTAATTTATGAAATAATTAAGTTTCATTTTTTTAATGCATGGTTATTTTTTTTACGCAATCAAATTTTTTTGTTTCATCTAATACAAAATAATCACTATATAAAAATCAATCACTATTTCATTTTTTTCTATAAATACACATATGGTTATTAGCTCGTTCCTCGCAATTACATCAGGAAATATCTTGCATAATTGTTATTCACTATTTTTTTAAGTGAAAATTTCGAACAATCACAAATTTCAAAAATTACAATTTTAATTGAAGGTTTTAGTTTTCGGACTTAAATTTTATTTAAAAAATAGTTGAAAAGCTTTTTTTAATACTAATAATTTTTTCCTAAGAATAGTTTCATAAGATTTAATAAAAAAATCATCTACCATCACTTTTTTCAATAAGCTTTATTAGTTCTAAATTCTTTAAAATTTAAATTTCAGAAAGAGGGCTTTCTAAAGAAAAAAGAAGGGATTCTAGCAAAAAACTTTGGACTAGAAAATGTGTAATGCCCTAAATGCCATAAAAACGAGATTGTTACCAACGCTAAAATTTAGCATAATTTTTTTTTAATTTTTAAGTGGTAAACAAAAAATAATAGAAACGAGAGTAAAAAAGTAAAATTGAATTTTTTCACTTACTTGCTAGAAATATTAATACGGCATCTATGATAAATATTGCAAGAAGTCTTTCACATATTTTTAAATTAAAAAATAATGATACCAAAGTAACAACAATTAGACCGAGCATGCATGATTGCAAGGCTTGAAACGCCTTATAAGAATCTAATTTATAAAAAAAAATTAATTTAAATCTATTAAAAAACAAATTAAATTTTTTATTAATTTATCTAACCTGTCATTCTATATTTAAACTCTGTCTCTCCATCAACATACCAATTAAAACAAGTTGATGAATTACCTCGACATGCTCTCCACATGCCATAACGATGATTTACATTTTTAACTAATAGCCAATTCTCAAGTATAAATGTAATTATTATAAATGCCAATGATATAGAAAGGCAAGCAATTGCCAATGTAATTGGTATGCTTATTTTCATTTAAAACTTTTTAATAAAGAAACAAAAAACTTATTATATTTATTTTTTTGGCTCCAAGGGTGAAAGTATTTCGAATTCGCCCATTAGCTATTTATTTTTTTTTATTCGTCAAGAAATAAAATCTAAAAATGAAACGTGGGACATAATAGTAATTCAATGAGATCTAAGTTTGGTACTTTTTGTTTGTAAAATTATTGCTTAGACTCTAAAATTTGTTTAAAGCAATTAAAAGGTATTTAGTGATGATTAGAAAAAATTTTTAATAAAAAGTTTTCTCTCTCTTTTTTTTTATTAAATGTTAGAATGTAAAAAATTAAAGAGAAAACTTTTTTGTTTCATTAGAATTGGTGTAACGAAAACAATCACTTTTTTTTAAAAAGTTTTCGTCTATTTTATTTGTTGGAGAATAATTTGTTTGTCA
>NTPY01000824.1:593643-613166 GCA_002922825.1 Brachionus calyciflorus
GAGTTAGATCTTAAAGATTCAAAAATTTGAATAAAAATTTCAATTAAAAAAAATATTTTCTTTATAAAATTTCCACTTTTCAATATGTTATAAATCTTAACTTCTAGTTTTTGTTGATGAAACTATTTGTAAATTATTAGTTTACTAACTTCATTATTAAAATAGAAATCAACTTGTTTAAGTATTTAGAGAGCATTAATAATTTTACCTATTGGATTAGTAAATAAAAGTATCCTTTTGAGACACTTTAAAATCTAATGTTAAATAAAATCAAGTTCTTGTAATATTGTAAACATATGTAAAAAAAAAATTCTGACTCTGAACAGAAAAAATGATTTCAAAGTCAAAATAAATTTTTTTAGTAGGATTTTGCAATAATTTTGAATTTTTTCGTCATTGAGTCATATTTTCAAAAAGTATCAAAAGCTTTTAAAAATATGCCATTTTATGAACAAGTAAATGCAGATTTTAATGTTTCATACTTGATTAGTCATACAAGGTTTGATAAATAAATATGAGTCGTCAATTTTTGAATATTTGTCAAGGGTCTAGAAATTGTTGTTTTATAAAATAAAAAAAAATAAATAAAAAACATATCTAAAATTAGTTATAGTCCACTTTATTATAAGAAATCTACTTTTTTTTCATTTCTCAACAGTACATTTAAAAATATGATAACTTATTATGAAAAAAATAGTCAAAATCTTTGAATTAAATATTTAAAAAAAACAATTTTTGAAATTTGTTACAATTGAAATTTGCAAGAAAACCGATATTGATTAAATATTAAATTGTAAGAACAAAAATAACGTTCTTTTGAGTCAGATCCGTGGTTTATTTAACCGAACACGACGGTCGCTATTTAGATCAATCGTCCAAAAAGTCTAAAAACAGTAATGCCTTATGAATTTTTTTTACTAATTTTGGAAAAACGTTAGCAATTGTTGAACAAAAATAAAAAGTGTAGTATTTTTAGACAGCGTTTGACCGTATGTGAAATTAAGTAATTTACCAAGCGTTATTTATACAAAGTTATATAAAAAGCATTAGAATACTAAATAAAGGTAACTGGAAGTTTTTGAGTATAGGCACACCTTAATTCGGGAAAAATGCAGTTCTGAATCTAAAACTAGTTTAACACTTTTTTTTCAATTGTAAAAGAATGTTTTTTTTTGTTTTAATGTTTTTACCAAACAAAATATATAGCGATTGCTTCTAAAACAAGCAGTCTTTTTTGCTGAAAAAAAGTAAAAAAAATATTTCACAAATATGATATAATTTCGTCTTATAATAATAAATTTTGATCATAGTAACACTCACGCCTTTTTTTCGAAGCAACTGCTGTATTAGATACTTACATTCTCTAACAAACAAACTTAGCAAAAAAGCCTTTAGAAGAATTGTATCTAAATAAAGTTCTTTTCTCTTGAAATCCGTCAAAAAAACAAAAAACTTAAATTATTTCTGACCAATAAAGAAATTCCATACAATTAAAACCCCACTTTTCTTGGAGTTATCTTAGATGAAAGTCTCTGTTTCAACACCCAAGTTGAATTTATTCAATCTAGGTGTCGAGATAGAATAGACATAATAAAAATCCTCTCTCATAAATCCTGGAAACTAAGCCATAAAACCCTAATAGGGATCTTTGGTCGGCTCCTTAATTGGCTAAAGTTTTTTTATTCTTAATATTATATAACCTCGAGGTTATATAAGATTGGGATCCCAATCTTCATAAGCTTCAAGTCCTCCAAAATATATCGATTAAATCAATTTATCATCTCCCATACGATACACCATCAGAATTATTCTTTAATTTTTTAGAAGAGGTAAATATCGAGTCTTTTGAAACTAGGTTAAAAAAATTATTCTTTAGGTATATCAAAAACAGAAATAGGGATTCGTGAAATTAGACTTGAGTCCTAGTCTTAAATTTTTTCAAATTAGCATTCGGACTCAAAGTCCGAGTCGTGAAAAGCTGGCGACTCAGACTCGAGTACGAGTAATTTTTTTTTATTAGTTTATTTAAATTAATAAAAATGAACTTGTTTCAAGCCTGATAGAGGATTATGTTGATATTTTTGTTAAGAGTTCAAGAGCAAATGATCTGGAAAACTCTCATTATAAAACTCCACTGTGCATCTTGGCTGGTGATTTACTCCAATGGACAGTTAATAATTAATTTTGTACAAATATTAGCTAGAAAAATTTTATTTTTTTTTTTGACAATATAAACTTGAGTCTTCTTTTTTTAAAAATTTAAGTTTTTACGTAATGGCGAAAGGAGTTTTATTCCTCAAAGCCATTTAAAAAATTTCAATAAACTATAAAAAATAAATTTTGATCATGGTAACACTCAAACTGCTGTATTAGATACTCACATTCTCTAACAAACAAACTTAGCAAAAAAGCCTTTAGAAGAATTGTATCTAAATAAAGTTCTTTTCTAACAATATAGACTATATTCTACGTGTCGATACGAGGTTTAGTCCTAAAAGATTTCATAATAGTAATAATATTTTAAAAATAAAAACCTTTGAAAAAACCTTTATTTTTAAAAATTAAAAATAACTTATTAAAAAAAAAATTTAAAAAGAAATACAACTAGTGAAATCTATATTTTCGAGCAGGTTTTAGATTAATATAAGTCGCTTTCATTTGTTTTTCCATTTCTTCTTCTTGTTCAGTTTTATATTCAAATTTTTTCTCACCTCTCGTTGTAACTACTTTACTCTCATAATAACGAATCAGCTTCTTTTCTGAATTCTGAAAAAAAAAATTTTTTCTTTTTCTAAATTTTCATTATAAATTTTATCAAGTTTAGTAAGCTTACCCAAACAAATTTTGGTTTAACTTCAATTGGTGTACCATCTTCTTTAATTTCAACCATGCCAAATCTTAACAAAAACTTAATTTCTTAATCAATTACAAATATAAGCAAAAAATTTAAATACTTTTTGACTGTTTTTTCTTTTAATAATCGTTTTTCTTCTTCGGTCAACTCTTCGTCCCTATCAATAATAACCTCATTATCTAATCTATTTTGAATTAATAAAAGTTCTTCAATTGCTTTTTCGTTGTTTTTATTCGATTTTTTATAAATTTTTTCAATCTCTTTTAAATTTACATTCGGAAACATTTCAACTAAAATCTTAGTATCTGTGTTCAATTCGATATCATTTAGTTTTTCATTTGTTTTTGACTCATCTGAGTACTGGGTCTCAGTTAAAACATGTTCAGATTTATTAGAACTTGAATTTTCAAATTTTTCTTGTTCTTTTTGAAGCTTGTCTATTTCGTTTTTAAGTTGAATCAGCCATTTAGTGATAGAATTTTTACTTAAATCACTAAAGCCATTTAAATAGGCATCTAAAATTTCTACAAAATTATCGA
Organism: Brachionus calyciflorus; assembly: GCA_002922825.1. Classification (NCBI taxonomy): domain Eukaryota; kingdom Metazoa; phylum Rotifera; class Eurotatoria; order Ploima; family Brachionidae; genus Brachionus; species Brachionus calyciflorus. The sequence goes on from NTPY01000824.1 coordinate 597,037, forward strand.
TGTCAAATTCCTCTTCGGCATTGTCATCCAACCAAATCTTGTGATTTTCATATTCTTCATAAAATTGTTTGATTGTATTTACGATGTATGAGCCAATGGTTTGGTCAATTGTACAATCAAGGTCATGTTTTTCAATAAGATATGATTCGATTACAAATTTTTTAAATGAATTCAAAATATGAACATCTTCTGCTTGTTCCATTTTCTCAAATCGTTATTTCGTTAAATCAATATTCACATGGTACAATTCTATTTGTACTATTTGATTCGCAAGATGGATTCTAATTTGCATTTTATCCATATATTTATTTTTTTTTAATTGCTAATTCATATAAATCGAAATTCAATCGATTATTTCAAATGCAAAAATAACTTAACATACTTTAGTTATGACTTTAAAGTTTTGACAAATTTTCAAAAATATTATCTATCTTAAAAAATTATTTTGACATTGAATGTCAATTAAAAAATTTTCATCCACTTAGTCATAAGAAATCGAAAATTCTATTCACAAAAATAAATTGTATTACCGTATTACCTTGTTTATAAGCGCCTCCCTAAACTCGAAATTTAATTTTGTTATAACTAAATAGACCACACTAAAGTATATCGGATAAGTAAAATCAAAAGACCAAATTCATTTTTCTCTAGTATGATTTCACGCTTCAAAAGAGCGATTTTTGTCGCTTATTAGCAAGGTTTTACGGTCTACCTAAAAATAAAAACCAAATTAACCACTTGAAGCTTGGTTTACGCTTTCTAATTTTATGGTCAATTTTCAACTTCAATTTGCGTTCAATACTGGACATTGTAAATGGAATTTTAGAATGAAAATTTTAGTGATAAAAATTTAAAAAAAATTTATTTACAAAATGTTTAAACTAGAAAATAAACAAATTTAATCTCTATGAGCACCAATTAAATTCTTAGTTTTATTGCGGTTAGATTTTATAAATTCGAAATCCACGTACGGTAAAGCCATAAAATCCCATTTTTCTAAATTAGGCCAATATTCTAAAACAGGCGCCAAATTAGGAACTCTTGATTCAGCTGTAAAAAATGCATAGTAAACAATTGTTCGATGAGAAGCTAAATAAATTAAAACATGAAATATTCCATGAAAATAAGGAATTCCAAGTTTAAGCCAAAGTCCACAAAAGAGTCTGTCCATAACCCAAAAAAAGACTGCTAAACCCCAAATTACAAATGTTCGATTGCCTAGCCTTTTTAGCTTTAATGATGCTCTTGAAACAAAGAAATTTAAAATTTTATTTTTCTAAAAATTTTTTCAATATTTACTCTTTGTTCAAATACTTCATAACTGCCATCATTGGGACACCTGCTAACATTAAACAGTAGGCATTTAATCTTGGGTTTAAAAATCCGAAATAAGTTATTAAAGAGGTTGTAATTCCTGATACAATATAAAATAAATGTCTTTTAAAGAAACAATTTTATATTTATTTATTAAATTTTGTAATTTATTTATAAAGACTTACCTTTTCTTTTGAAAAAATAAGGGTAAAAGCATATCTGGAAATAATATTGTATATCCGGTCATAATCACCCAAAGAATTGATAATTCATCCATTAACTGGCCAGCCTGAAATAGCAAAGTAAAACTTTTACTCGTTTTGCTATTTTCATTTTTTTCTTAAAAAATTTAAATACGAAATTACTTGGACGCTTAATTTTCAAAGATCTAATTCTTTTTAAAAGCTTTCAAATAATATTTTTTGGAAGATTTCAAGTAATTGCGTTTAAATTTTCTGAGCAATGTTAATTAGGGTCTCGCTGAATATGTGACCCAACAGATCACGTATTATGTGACCGGATGACTCTTGTCGGTTTGGTGACCGGAATTTTTTTTTTCAGGTCACATAGGTTTGGGTCACGTATTATGTGACCAAGAAAAAATTTTTATTATAAAAAATAAAAATTTGGTGACCCAAGAAAAAATTTTGGTGAATTTTTGTGATAAAAAAAAATTTGAATTTTACAATAAATTATTTAAATCTTAACATAATACGTGACCCAAACTTATGTGACCTGAAAAAAATAACTCCAATCACCAAACCGACAAGAGTCATCCGGTCACATAACAGGCAAAATTTAAAATTAAAATGTCCCAAAAAGAAAAAAATATGAATCATAAAGTGATAGAAGCTATGAAGTTGGTTAAAATTCTTTTCAAAAAAGTATCCAAATTATGGAAAAATAAATTTCGTTTAATTGTAGACTTAAATAGAGAATTTGTAGAGCTATAACCTGATGGAGATCAGTCTTGTTTATACGCTCCGATAGTAGGGTACGGTACGATCGATGCATTTTTTGACACATCAAAAAAATTTATAAATGCTTAAAATTTTTTATTATTTATAAGCTTGAAAAAACTCAAATAGAATTTTTAAAATACCATAATTAAAATATGACTTGAATAAAATAAAATACTGAACCTATTAAGTCTTTAACTCAGATAACTTATGTTAACCTAAACCTGATTCGACTAAATTTGATTAGTCAAAAGATTTTTTGATTTTTCATATCGATCTAATACAGATATAACTTATTTAAATATTTAAGAAATTTGAGTAATTTTAAAATCAGATCAACGATTCACGAAATTTTGAAGGAATAAAAGTGATCAATTTTTTTTGTAACATTACCATAGTAAGAGTTGAATGAAAGTAGACAGACCCGAGCCCAACTATAACAAGCATAAACCATATTATATAAACACCTTTAGTAACCAAATTCGAATAATTCTTGAAAGAAAATATCATCATCGGTGGACCAAGAAAAAATAAAAAATTGGTGACCTAAAATATAAAGCCATTTTATTATTTATTGAAGACATTTGATTTTTTAAATTAAAATATTTAAATACTGTGTTGGAAAATTCTGCAATTGATGAATGGACTTGATAATTGCTTTCACACCAATCAACTGCAGATGTTCCTGGATCAAAAAAACCCATTTTGTTAAGATATTTTTTGAAGAAGTTTCGCAAAATATTTTTGGGAAAAAAAACTTTGTATCACGCCTCTACGCTTTATTGTTGCTTGAAAAATTCAAATGATGCTTTTGGTATTTCTAAAATTAGACAACAAGATTTCACTTTAAATTTTGTTTTTTAAAAGAGTTAATTGTTTTATTTTTCTGCCGACGGTGTTTTCGAAAAATACCAATCTACAAAAAACTCTAAAAACTAATTTTTTTGATAATTTATTATTTTTTAAGAGTTTTTAAAGAATTTCTTCTCAGCTTTACTTTACAAAAGTAAAAAAGAAAGAAAATACTATATCAACTCGAACTTTTTTTTTTTAAATTTAATATTTGAAGTTTTAATTATTTACCTTAAAAAAATAAATCAAAAATAAATTTGTGGAATTGTTTAATTTTTTATTTTTTATATTGAAATACTAAGTTTCAAGACTTCTAGTAAATATTTCCAACAAATGATTTAGCCTCGTGTTTTGATTTCATTTTATTTCAATAAATTTTACTCAATTAAATTTTTGATTTTTCTGAAGAAAATAACGATTTTAAATTTCTTTTTCGAGTTTTTTTTTCATTTATCATCATACCGTAATGCCTATCACGTGTGACACTTAAACTACTTAAACCACATTAAACACGCGAAAACAATTTTTTTTTGAAAAGTAATAAATGCGTCATTTATTTCCAAAAATCTGAAAATTAATCCAGCATGTAAACCCAAAAAAAAGTAAAAATCCAATGAATTTTTTTATTTATTTAGTATTGTTAATGCTGCATACAATACAAAAGAATTTAGCTTTAGATGGCAAAAAAATATTCAAAATTCGAATCATTTTCGAATATAAATGCCGCATTTATCACTTTAAAAAAAAATTCAAAAATACAATGCTAATGCAGCAGTTAGTACCGAAATTAAATTGAATTGCAACAAGCTGCAAGGCATTACGGTACTTCTTCGAGAATTTCAGAATAAAAAATCACGAAATTCGAAGAGAAATTAATTTTCATTTTAAGAAAATATAAATGACCAGGATACTATTAAAAAATTCATTCACAACTAAATTTATAAATTTTATAAAGCGAATGATTGATTCCAAAAGAGAACTCTGAAACAGAAAACTTTGTTGAGCAATCTAAAACTTTTTAAATTGAAATTTTTAGATATTTTAGAAAAGCGATCATGACATGAAAATTCTTAATTTTTTCAAAATTTTAGCCCTATGGTATTTTATAATTTTTTTTTTTCAAAATTTATTATGGCTTTAAAATAATTAAGATTTTCCTAAAAACAACTCGATAAAAACACTTTGTTTTCATTGATTTAAAAATAGCCTAATATTCTTAAGTTAAATTCAAATTATTTTATTCGAAATTTTTTAGTGTAAATTATTTAAAAACATATTTAAATGGATTTTTATGAAACTTATTCTCAAGATTTATTTCAAATCTTTCCTTATTAAATACTCATAGTCTTGAATTTTAAAATTTTTTTGTATTCGATTCTTTCAGAAATTATTTTAACCTTAAGTATTATTTAAATTAAGTTTTTTAAAAAACGAAAAATTTAACGAATCAACTCATGTCATCTAATAAAGCTATTGTATTTTAATTTGAATTTTAATGAAAATTATGTAATTTTTTTCGTTTTTTTTCTTCTAATTTGTTTACTTGGAAATTTAAAAATTTAGAATAGACTTCCTTTCTTATAATAAAAGGTAATTTCTCTACGGTTAAAAATTAAATTCTTAAAAAATTTTTTTTCATGTTTCCATTAAATTAAGTTTATAAAATAAAAAAAAGGTTTCTGTTTAAACGGAAACAAATAAATGAAAAATTAAAGAATTTTATTCTGTTTTTGATTTTTTTTTGGAAGGTAATAATTTAGACCAAATTGATTTGTTACTTTTAGTGGAACATATTGCACGACCAAATTTATCAGTATCTTGAACTTTTGTCAAAGTAATTCCAGTACTCTGATCCATATTGTTTATCTTATCCGTTTGTTTATTAATCATATTGCCAATATCTAATGCCATGAATTGTAAATCGTCTAATTTACTATAAATTGTTTTTAAATTTTCATTTAGTTGTACCTTAACATCGCTTAACGATTCATTTAAATCTTCACCTCCTTGTGATGCTTTACTATTTTTTTTCTCATTTGCCGAAATTGTCGAATCGACTTTTCTCAATCTAATACGACTAAAAATATTGTCATTCTTATTTTTTAAATTATTAATAGACTCAGCGCTTACAAGCTTTTTAAGACTAAATATGTTATTATCAAAGGATGCTTGTAAGTCCTCTGATCCAAGATCACTTGATTGACTTAACAAAAGCTGTGACAATTTGTTGTCGTTTACTACTGTTATTTTAGTACGTGATTTTTTTTTAGTTTTTTTATTTTTCTTAAAGCAGCAGCATAGCAAATCTCGAATCACTTCCAAAAATGTAATGAAATTAACACAAAATCCTGATTTGTTTAGCTCTTTTAAATTTTTATCGACTTCTTTTAAATTAGCTCCCATATTACCAATATCATATTCTATACGATTTAATTTTTCATCTTGTTCATTCAAAAGTCGAGCTGTATTGACGCCAAAAATTTCGCTTTTTTCACAATAATTGAGCATACGCTGAGAACTGCATAGGGTTTGATTCGAGAGCATTTTAATTCGATTCTTAATTTCTTGATCAGTGAGATCATTTTGATTTTTTTCAAATTCGTTTTGGCTAAGATTTAAAAATTGATTTGGATCTAGTGCTCGAGAGCTAGCGATGTCAGTCAAACTCTTAAAATTGTACAAATTTTTGGACATCTAATCCTCGACAAAACAAAAAATAAATAACAAATTAACCTAAACAGAAAAAAATATTTTAGAAAAAAAATCAAGTCAATTAGAGTACCCATTATGTTGCCAAGACTAAATAAAAAAAAAAAATTTTATTTTTTTAAATTTTATTAAATTTTTAATTGAAATAATTTTTTATAAATTTTTTTTAAATATAATTTTACAAATTTTATCTCTTCTTCCAAGTGTAACGACGTCTAGCTCCTTCCTGACCAGGTTTCTTTCTTTCTTTAGGTCTACTGTCCGATGTTAGTAAACCAGCTAAGCGAAGTTTTTCAATTGAATCGGCTGATACAAAACAACATAATGCTTTACTTATTGCATAACGAGCAGCTTTGCTTAGACAACTCATACCACCGTTGTTTACTTCCATTTCAATATCAAATTTATTTATTTTATCGACTACTTTAAATGGAAATAAGAGTTGCTCTCTTAAAAAATAAATCAAAATTTTTTTCAAGCTATATTCTTTAAATTTGAAATATTTGAAATTTACCTTTGAGTTAACGAATCAAAGAAATTAATATTGAAATTTCCTTCTGGAGCTTTTATTTTTATCTTACCATTGCCTTCATATAACTTTAACTTGACAATAGCAGTTCTTTGACGAACTTAATTTTAAAAAAATTTGAAAAAAAATTTTGAAAAAGTTCTGAAATTCGAGAATTGAAAATACCTTCTAATTCTTGATAAGGTCTGCCTGTTTCGTCTTTTAAAAGCTTTAAAAAGAGTTTTAAAAAAAGATAAATAAAATAAATTAAGATAACTAAACATGACTTACAGCTGGTATGTCGCTTAGTTTGATTGGTGGTTCGAAAGGTACAATGAATTGGCCGATGAATGTTTCTTCTCTTTTTGATAATGAGTGTTCAGCAAGTTTCTGGAGCATTATAATAAATTTGTTATACTAATAATATAAAATTCTTTGAACAATAATTTTAATCAATTTTAAATTTGTATTTCTTACACTTAATTCATCAATTTTCATATTGAATTTTACATTTAACTTGTTGCGATCAATCCAAACTGATCCTGTCAGATTTCTATAAAGAAAAAAATTATGATATTCAGTTTTTCTAAAGTTTCAAAAAGAGTATTCAATAAGCTCCTTAAAGAAGACTATAACATGCTTTCATTTAGACCACAATAAAAAAATGGATCCATCTAAATTCTTAACAAAAAACAGAAAATTTATTTTATTTATTTATTTACTAAATTGATGACATTTTAACAGGATTAACTGTATGAAGATTATAATTCCCGAAAAATACAGAATATTTGAAAACTGTAAGAAAGGGGATTATTATTATTATTATAATCAAAGGACACATTGAAATTTCTGCTTATGTTCGAATCATCGATTTTGGAATCAAATTTAATTTTGATCTTTTACCAGAAGTGTCGATTTTCTCCACATTAAAGTGCATAAATGAACCAAAAAAATTCTAGGCTTACATAAAACGTCAAAAAAAGTTATTTTTAATTTAAATACAATTGTAAAAAGTATTGTTTAAAATAAATAGCCTTTAAGAATCCAATATTTAGGCCATGAAAGTTCTCATTTATCTTTAAATTCTAAAATACTTACATTCTAGTATTCAAATCAGCTTCATCTGTTTTATGAATTGTTTTCATTCTGCCTTTAATCAAATTCATAGCATCTTCTAATCTATTTAAATTGAGATATTTTTGAGTTAATTCCTTTAAAAAAAATTTTAAGTTATATTTTCAATAAAGATTAAATTAAATAACTAACATAAATTATTTGATAAAAATCCGGATTTCCAGTGTAAAACAAATGATGCAACGGTCTACCATCCGAACCAAATGCAGCCACTGTTAAAAAGGAAATTAAAGATGAGTAAATATTTCGAATTTAATATTTTTCTAAAGCATTTACATTTTGATTTTGGATAATAATCTTCGGGATGTTTTAAAAAAGGTCGAGCTTTCTTGTTAAATAAGCCAGACGGTAAAAGATACTCAATGGATCTCTAGAAAAAAAAATTTCAACTAAAAAAACCTAATCAACTTTTGTATTTAATTTAAGTTAGCTTACATTTATATCATCTTGAGTAAAAGTCTCTGCATTTTCACCCATCATTTTTGCCAAATGACGTTTACCTATTTCAAATTCTTCAGTTTTAAATTTCATTAACGATTCTGTACTTTGAAAAGAAAGAATAATTTTAAAATTAATTTTATGAATAGAAAAAAAATTAAAAAAATTAAAATTTCGATTCAAACCTCGTTCAGCCATTTTTTCCAAATAATAGCTCATAGCTCTGCTTATATTTTCGGCTCTCTCATTATTACTCTTATCGTCGGCATCTGAAAATGGCAATTTAGTTGTCGAAGCCAACTGACTCGCTTTAGCATTCAGTTTTAAACTATTTAAATAAAAGTTAGACATGACCGTAGTGGATATTTTTTTAGTTGCTGGTAATGAAGATGATAAGGCATTTATTTTTAACGGATTCAGCAAATGACTTAATTTTAAGAAATTCATTCTAAGTCTAGCAAAAAAAAGAGAAAATTTTTTTTGTTGTAAATTTATTCCAGATAATTTAACAAAAATCTTAAAATAATTAAAACAAAATAACGTGATCTTATCTTCTTATCTTATCCTGATTTATGGATTTAATTTGGAACCAACGCTTTAGAATAAAATTTACTAGAGAAAAAAAAAATTATAAAATGCTAAAATATTTTTTTTGATTTTTTAATTTTTTTTCTTTTTGAAAAAAATCTACTAAAAAATAAAATTTATTTTTGCATCAAAAATATTTTTTATATTTTTCTTGTTTTTTTAAATCTATATATGATCCTAGAACATATTGCACATGTTTTTGTTAATATATTTTTAGAATTTTAAAAAGAATCTCAACAAAAAAAAAATGAAATATATTTTAGTTACTGGTGGTGTTATTAGTGGTGTTGGTAAGGGTGTAATCTCATCGAGTATTGGCAGTGTTCTAAAATGTTGTGGTCTTAAAGTTACTAGTATTAAAATAGATCCTTATATAAATATAGATGCTGGCACATTTTCTCCTTTTGAACATGGTGAAGTATTTGTTCTGGACGATGGAGGTGAAGTCGATTTGGACTTGGGAAATTATGAACGCTTCTTAGATCTTGATCTTAACAATGATAATAACATAACTACCGGCAAAATTTATCAACATGTAATTAGTAAAGAAAGAAAAGGAGATTATTTGGGTAAAACTGTTCAAGTAATTCCTCACATAACTGACGCTATTCAAGAATGGGTTGAAAGAGTTGCTAAAGTCTCAGTAGATCCTTATGACGCTTCTGAACCAGAGGTTTGTATAATTGAATTAGGTGGTACTATTGGTGATATCGAGGGTATGCCTTTTATAGAAGCATTTAGACAATTTCAATTTAGGGTAAAGCGTGAAAATTTTTGTAGCGTTCATGTAAGTTTAGTTCCAATTCAGAACGGTGAGCATAAAACAAAACCCACACAGAATAGTGTTAAAGAATTAAGAGGTTTAGGTATATCACCAGATATTTTAATATGTCGATGTGCATCATCGTTTCCCGAGTCGGCACGTGAAAAAATATCAATGTTTTCACATGTTGAAAAAGATCAAGTTATATGTTTGCCTGATGTTAATAATATTTATAAAGTACCACTTATTTTATATGAGCATAAATTAGCTGATTTTTTTGCCGATAGATTATCTTTGAAAAATATGAAACAAAAACTTAATGAAGCTGCTCTTATGCCTAAAATTGATGTAGACAATCTTAAAATCTCAGAAGGTATCATGAAAAAATGGATAGAGTTATATGAACGAACTGAAAGTTTATCGAAAGTAGTTGAAATCGCCTTGGTAGGTAAATATACAACCCAATCAGATACGTATGCTTCAATGATTAAGGCTTTGGATCATGCTGGATTAGAATCGAATAGAAAAGTCAAAATTTTAGTAAGAATTTAAAATAAAATTTTAAATTTGAAAAAATAAGAATTAATCGAAATTAAGTTTGTTGATTCATCAGACTTGGAAAAAGCAACACAAGCTGAAGATCCAGTTAGATTTCATCAAGCTTGGCAATCCATATGTCGTGCTGAGTAATCTAAATTTTTAATCAAGAAAAAGGAAAATTTTAATTGTTAGAAATTTTTAAATTTTAATAGTGGTATTTTAGTACCAGGAGGTTTCGGAACTAGAGGTACTGAGGGTATGATTGCTGCTGCCAATTGGGCTCGTACAAACAAGAAACCATATTTGGGTATATGCTTGGGCTTTCAGTGTGCTGTTATTGAATATTGTAGAAATGTACTAAATCTCAATAATGCAACTTCAGCCGAGTTTGATAAAAATGCTGAACATCAAGTCGTAAGTGATTAATTACTTAAGTCTTTTAACAAAAATTTAACTTTGATAATTAGGGAAATTCAGTTTTATTTTTAGACTAGCTGAATTTCGATTTAATTTTCAAAATTTGCAGTTTTTACGCTATTAAAAATAAAAGCACGAATAACTTTTTCAACGTTCTAATTTTTAAGTTTGATACCTTTGAGTGCTAGATAGTTTAAAATTTCTAAACTCTTTTAAAGTCGTTTCTGATTTTCAGCTAAAAGTAAATGTAAGTTTGTAAACTACAGTGGTTCTAATGTAAATGTAAAGTCAACCGTAATTTTTGACCGTAACTGGTGTTAATTAGCTATTATTTTCAATTTTAAAATATTTGAGACGGTACATTTATATTAAAATCACTATATGTATGAAAGAAAAAATATTTTACTCGTCTTTTTTTAAGCTACATATTAAACCTATCTAATCAATTTGAAAAAAACCTACAATAATGAATTTTACAAAAAATATTTAATTATTATTTTTAAGGTAATTGAAATGCCAGAGCACAATCAAGGCCAAATGGGTGGAACTATGAGACTTGGTAAGCGAAAGACATTATTCAAAACAGAGGATTCAATTTTGCGTAAATTGTATGGTAATGTCGATCATGTCGACGAACGACACAGACACCGTTATGAAGTCAATCCTAAGTATGTGGCAGACTTGGAAAAAAATGGCATGAAATTTACTGGTCAATCAGAAGATGGTAATCGTATGGAAATTATGGAACTTAGATCTCATCCATATTATGTCGGTGTTCAATATCATCCTGAATATTTATCTCGTCCTACTAGACCATCTGCCCCTTATGTTGGCTTTGTTTTAGCTGCATGCAAAAAGTTAGACTCATATTTGCAAAAATATGAAACCAATCCTACTCAACGACCAAACCAAACAGCTTTAAATGGAAAAAAATATTTTTATTTGAACACTTTTGACGAGTCAACAGCTCAACTTAACTCTAAATTTCAAGATTCTGTTTAAACATCTCACATTTTTTCTTTAATCTTTTCTTGTTTTTATTCAATAAAAAAATAGAAGATGGGTTCAATTTTATTGAAATAATTTTTCGTCATATTTTCCTTTTTTTGTTTTTCCCATTTTTTTTCTAGCATTTTATTCACAATAAAAGATAATATAAAAATTTGAATCATCATCATTTTTTTTTAATTTGCATGTGATTAGGAGTTAAATCCTAACAAAAAAAATTGCTTGATTTTGGAAAAAACTAAATTAAAAAATTATTTTTAAAGACAAAATGTCTGAAACTGGTCTCGAAACTCAAGTTTCAGATTTAACATTCGCTAGCGTAAGTGAATTCTCGTATTCCTTGATCTAAATAGGGCCAAAAATTTTGAAAATTTTTATTAAAAAATATCAATTTTTTAACTCTTTCCCAGAAGTTCTATTTTGATTCTATCCTTAATTTATAACCTCATGGACAAATATTAAGACAAATTATATTTTTGGCTCTGTTTATAAATTAAAAAAGTCTATTTTATAATTGATTAAAAATTTCATTTTAAACAGAAAGCGGGTGCTCTAAATGTGAATATTAATTTTGTGAAAGATGTTAGCGAGATTCAACTTGCCAAAAATGATTCAATGCTAATGATCGGAAAGTCCAAGGACTTAAAATTAGTTCAACATTCCCATTTGAGCTCTGTCTTGACCAAACTTCAAATTCCTGCTAATGTATTTTCTCTATCTTTACTTACCTTGAATAGCATTATTTTTACATTAATATTTAAAGTGGTATAATGAATCAATAAATTATTTGTGTCCACAAAAGAAAACAGATGAAGATACTCCTAAACCAGCTAATGGCAACACTGTTTCTTGGCTAAATAAATTAGTTATAAACACTATTTCGGGCAAATTTAGTCGAAATAATACGCCATCGCGAGCTCATTTAATTTCGAAAATTGTGAAATCAAATTGCTTTTCGGAAAATCAAGTTATCTTGGTAATATTTATTTACCAAAATTTATAAGGCCAAGGAATTTTTTTTTTCAATGGTATTTTTAAAAATTAAGATTGCATGTGAAAGAAGAAATGCTGTTGCAAGTGCTTGTGCCGTAGCTAGATCATTCCCTTTATACACATCTAAAACAAATGATTCAAAAAAGCAAAGAAACGTAGCTGTTTCGTTCTTATTCACTGATAACTTGACTTCTGGTAGTATTAATCCTACTGATGATGAAGTCAAGTGTTTCAATGCAGTTGCTGAATCAGTTAGGCTAACAGCAAAAATTGTTGACACCCCATGCGCTGAAATGACTACTAATAACTTTTTAGATGTAATTTTTTTTTAAAAACACATAGATTATATACAATTATTTTTTTTAAACTTGTTTTTTTTTAAAGGAAATAAAAAGAGTTGCTAAAGATTTAGGACTTGAGCCAATGGTTATTGAAGGCGAAGAATTAAACAATAGAGGATTTGGTGGTTTATACAATGTTGGCAAAGCTGCTTTGCATCCGCCCAAACTAGTTGTTTTATCCAATTTGAAACCGCAAGCAAAAAGAACAATTGCTTGGGTTGGTAAGGGTATTGTTTATGACACTGGTGGTTTATGTATTAAATCAAGAGCTGGTATGTGTGGTATGAAGCAAGATTGTGGTGGTGCAGCTGGTGTACTAGGTGCTTTTTACACAGCTGTAAAACTTGGCTTTGAAGACAATTTGCATGCAGTTTTTTGCCTAGCTGAAAACGCAGTCGGACCTAATGCTTATAGACCTGATGATATAATAAAATTATACTCGGGTAAGACTGTCGAAATAACGAATACTGATGCTGAAGGAAGAGTAGTTTTAGGCGATGGTGTTGCTTATGCTAGAAAAGATTTAAAAGCTGATATTATTGTAGACATGGCTACTTTAACTGGTGCTCAAGGTGCAGCTACTGGAAAATATCATGCTGCTGTTTTAACTAATAGTGAAAAATGGGAAAGTGCGTGTGTTGACGCGAGTAAATTATGCGCTGATTTATGTTATCCTTTGGTATTTTCTCCAGAATTACATTTCAGTGAGTTCAATAGTGAAGTAGCTGATATGAAAAATTCAGTTTCGGTAATTATCTTATTTTAATCTTAACATTAAATTTGATCTTATGTTTAATTCTAATTTAGAATCCATCTAATGCTGCTTCAGCTTGTGCTGGTCTTTTTATTCACTCTCATATTGGTCCAAAATATGATGGTATTTGGATACATTTAGACATAGCTTCACCAGTTTCCGATGTAACTATATTTAATATTTTTCTTCCTGGGAGAAAAAAAAATAGACAAAAAATTCTCTTTTTCTGCTTTTGGGTTGTCGAGTGTTTTACCGCAAAAAAGCAGAAATTTATTTTTTTACAAATTAACACTAAAAAAACAGCGATAAATCTTTCCCGTTTAAAGGCTGTTTGAAAAGTGTTTTTGGTCTTTTTTTCTGACGGGTTAACAAATAACATTTTAATATTTATATTTATTTAGGGTGATCGCGCAACTGGTTTTGGAGTTGCATTATTGAACAGCTTATTCGGTGATTCAAGTTTGAACAGCGCATTTAAGCTATTAGGACCAACCACAACTTTACCACTTAAGAACGAAGAAACTGAAAGCGATGATTAGATTCGACAATCAAAAAAATATATTTTTTAGACTTAAAACTAATTTATTTACATCTTAAAAAGATATTAACTTTTGAAATAAAAATTTTTTTATTCAACAAAAAAAAATGGTATTTAAGTTTGTCCAATTTTGAGCAGATGCAAATAAAACTGTAGTTTTGCAACTAAGTGTTAGCAATTCTTTTTTTTTTATTTTTCTAATTTAAATTTTGAAATATTCATTTAAAAAAATAAAAAAAAAACAGAAAATAAACCTTTACTTAAATTTTAAATTTTGTTTTTTTTTCACTTAAAAAAAAAAGATCACTAGAATGAAATTAGTAAGATTTTTAATGAAATTGTCACATGAAACTGTGACTATTGAGCTTAAAAATGGAGTTCAAGTTAATGGTACCATATCTGGTGTAGACATGAGCATGAACACCCACTTGAAGGCTGTTAAATTAACTGTTAAAAATAAAGAACCAATAAGTGTAGATACTATTACGATTAGAGGTAATAACATAAGATACGTTATTTTACCAGATAGTTTACCATTGGATACTTTGTTAATTGATGATACACCAAAAGCTAAGGCCAAAAAGAGAGAAGGTAGAGTATTTTTTTTTGTTAGATTTTAAAATTGTTTTAAATAAAATTTTTTATCTAATTTTTAAGGAGCGGCTAAAATTAGTGGTAGAGGAAGAGGCAGAGGTAGAGGGCGAGGTGGTCCTTCAAGAGGAGGTCGTGGAGCAAGACCTGGTGGCAGAAAATGAACAATTTACTCAAATTAAAAATCATTATTTTTTTTGTTGTCGTATTATTGTTTTTGAGATTTTTTTTCTGTTCATTCCATTATTATTGAAAAAAAAAAATTTTTTAAGATTTTTATTGTAAACTTAAGATTTTGAATTCAATCTTATCAAACTTTATTTAATAAAGACCTTAGATCATATTAAATATTTTGAAATTTTTTTTTTCTTTGACTTTTTTTTAATTTGTTCATTTTAAATTTATTTATAGGTCTATGAATTATTGATACAGTATATTTCTGAAATAAGTTGACAGTCTGTTTAAGACTTTGTTTAAAAGCATCTTAAGAGATTTTAAACAGTTCAAAAGCAATTCGTAAGTTTTAGACGATGTTTTTACTTTAACAAAAAATATTTTAGACATTTTTCGAAAAACATGCTTAACATAAGAGGTCCTGTCTTGAGCATATGCTTAAGAGGATTTTTTTTTGCTCCTAAGCTGTTTAAGACATTGCACATGGTGTGTTTAGGATACTCTAAAAACTTGTCAACTTATTCCAGAAATGCATTGTAATTTTGTCATTTTGTTTGAAAATTCTAAATGTCTGAAATATAAAAATAGAAATAATAATGTGTTTTAAATTTTTCAATACGTTATTTTACCTAAATGTCATTAAAGTCAAATATAAAGTTTTAAAGCATTATTGATTTCGCGTTCTTAAATACAGCACATTTCACTAAAGTTGAGAGTCTTATTTAGACGTTTTTTGAGTCAAAGAACAATGCTTAAGAAACGACTTTTATTGCTTTAGCAAAAATGCTAGTATTCTTAAGTACATATTGCTTCTTTGCTAATTAAGACATTGTACATGGGATGTTTAAGAGTATCGTAAGATATTATTTAAAAATATGCCTTCAGAAATGTACTCTAAATTGAAAACGGAATGTTTTAGAATTTAACGAACTTTTCTCCGTAGTTCTTCATCACTCTCGAATTAACATCGTACCCATACCCTTTATCCAACTAACTAGCTAGCTTTTTTTTTATTTTGATAATGTTTTTTTGTGACTGTAGTGTGGACTCGAACAATTTGACTCAGTTAGATTCCAGTCTCATTAATTTTTAATGTAAATTTTATTTAATTATTTTAAAAAATGAATACAAATAATTGCTTCTATAGACAATTTCAGTGCATAAGGCAAATTAACCCGGATTGTTATATTCTATTTTAATGCAAAGCACTTGAAAAAATGTTATGAACATATTCTACACTGTAATCAGCTACAAACCAACAAAAACTTTAGTTTTAGAGCTTAAAAATTGGTAATAAAAATTAATTTGAAATATTTTAGCTTAAATTTGACTAGATAAGGAGATTAAAATTGTTAAAAAATGTTTTTTTTTTCAAATCTAAATTAAATCCAAGTAAATAAAATATAAAAGAAGTTTTTTTTTTCAGCACAAGATTAACTAGGTAAAAGCCTAAGGAAACATTTTTTTTCTATCTTGCATCGAAAAATTGGCAATTAAAGGGTTAAATTT
>NTPY01000824.1:614361-641152 GCA_002922825.1 Brachionus calyciflorus
GTAATAATTTGATAGACGTTTTTTGAGTCAAAGAACAGTGCATAAGAGGAGTTAAAGAAGATTTTTATTGCTTGAGTAAAAATGTTAATATTCTTAAATACATTTTCAAGATTTTTCTTGTCTAAAACTGGCTCCTGAGCTGTTTAAGACATTATAATATTTTTACAGAAATGCATTCTAAATTGTATAACCCATAAAAACAAAATATTTTAGAATTTAACGAACTTTTCTGCGTTTTTAACGAACTCTTCATCACTCTCGAATTAACTTTGTACTCATACCCTTGACCCAACTATTATATTTTGGTAATGTTTTTTTTGTGACTGGAGTGTGGACTCGAACATCGAATCCATATATGCTTACGAAAATAGTGAACAGATTCTACACTGTATTTAGCTACAAACCAACAAAAACTTGTTTTTAGAGCTTTAAAATTTGGTAATAAAAGTTAATTTGAAATATTTTAGCCTTAAATTTGACTAGATAAGCAGTAATAAATGTTTTTTTAAATCTTATTTAAATCCAAGTAAAGAAAATATGAAAAAAAATTTTTTTTCAGCACAAGATAAACTAAGTAAAAGTTTAAGGGAACTTTATAACAATGTCCCAATCAAAAAATTAGCAATTAAAGCGTTAAATTTATTTAATCTAATGTTAATTATAATAATTATAAATATCATTTTTACATGTTATATTCGAATAAGTAAACTTTCATTTATTGACATAATTCAGATAAAAGAAGGGCGCTAAAATTTCAAGTAACAGGTCAAGGCTCATTGTTGATTTAAAATTTAGGCATAGTTCAAATTTTATTATTGAAAATTATGGATTAAAAAAATGACATTAAAAGTTATAGGGACATAACAAGTAGTTGTTTGAATTATCTTTAAATGCAATTGAACAATAGAGAAAATTCCGAATTTTTTATTTACTGAAAAGATAGGAATCAGAAAACTCTTGCAATAATCAATTAAAGAAATATTGATAACACAATAAAATAAGAGATACAAAGGCGGACATTCATGGGTTACTGGTAAACCATAATTGGAAATCAGACGATCCTGACTATATCGATGGATAAGTTAAATTTTTAACTTTAATGCAAAACTAAATTAGTAATTAAAAATTACCTGAAATTTTTGAAGCCAAATTTGGTTTCATAAAAAATAGGTTGCATTTATTATTTATTCGTTTTCCTAAATTAATTATTCCAATCAATTGACATTACGTCTTCATATGAATGAAAAAAATAAAATAAAACACCGAACATTAAATTTTTTTATCAGTGAATATTTGATTGATTTAATTGTCAACTAGAGAGAAAAAAAAATAATAATTAATTAACTCAAAATGTCATTAAGGCAAATTTAAAATTCATATAAAACACCGTTTAATTTTTGTCCACTAACAACAAAAAAATTGTATTTTAGAATAAACTAAAATGCAAATTTTCTAAACTAACAAGTTTAAAACAATACCGATTGAATAACATTAATAATTCGAACTCATCGGATCACTAATATTTCTAATTTTATAATATTCATCCAATCGAAATTAATAACCAATGAAAAAATTAATAATTTTTTTATAAATCCATATTTTACCTCTTCCGTATATTTTTTTCTAAAATAAAATCACACATTACTATCAATTGATAACAAACTTAATCTGCGAGTAATAAAGCTTAATAGCTTCCAATAAAAAAATATACCTACAAGAAAAAAGGTGGACTATTGGAATAATAAACAAATTATATTTCCTTCTAATAAACTTAATTAATTTCTTACTTCTTTTTTTGTGTGTTTAGATTTTTTATTACAAGCAATTAGAGCCTAACTGAAAAACTAAAGCCTAAGAGCAAATTTGCTAACCATGTTATCCAATTCTACATTTTCTATAAATACATTGACTAATGAGACATTTCAACATCAAGAACAATTTCAAAATAATACAGAAAAAATGAGATTTCAAAATTATCAACAACAACAAGTTTGTTACTCAGTACAAAACATGGTACCACAATACGGTGAACAAATTAAAATAGACCTCGAAGAAAAAGAATTGTGGACAAGATTTTATCATTTGACCAATGAAATGATTCTTACAAAAGCTGGAAGACGTACTTTTCCTTTAATTCGTATAAAAATGTCTGGTATGGACGAATCAGCTTTATACACAGTACAAATTGAATTCAGACCAAGTGACAATTTAAAATATCGTTTTGTCAATGGTGAATGGAAAACAAGTCCAAAGAACGACAATTTCAAATCATCCCAACAATCAATTTTGTACGAGCATTCTGATTCACCAAACTTCGGACATCACTGGTCAAAAGATTCAGTAGCTTTTGCCAAATTAAAATTAACAAACAACGAAAATACAAAGAATTTAGATGCTGTTTTCCTCAAGTCTTTAAATAAATATGATCCAGTGATCCATGTTTACAAACACGATAAAAAGAATGTCGACGATAAAGTCTTAGTATTTTCAAAATTTTTCAAAGAGACTCAATTCATTGCCGTTACCGCTTATCAAAACGAACAAATAACAAATTTGAAAATAAAACATAATCCATTCGCAAAAGCTTTTTTGAATAACAAACCAATGATTACAATTGAAAATGATAAAGTGATCGAAATTGAAAAGAAAATAGAAAATATCGAGCCAGTTTCAGTTAAGAAAAACTTTTCAGTACAACACGCCCTATTAGCACCAAAACAAGAACCAGTTGAGCAAAAAGTTACAAATAATCAATGGAATTATTATCAACCACAAAATTTCCAATATGCTTATCAAAATCAATTTTCATATCCTAATGTCTATGATCAATATTACAATACGAATTTTTATCAAGCTTATAATCCATACAATCAATACGCTCAACAATTTAATAATTTCCATTTGAATCACAATCAATATTATCAGAATCAAGAAAATTTGGTCCAAAATTACTATCCATTTCAATACGATTATAATCATTTGTTGGATACATCAAATCAACAAGTATCACCAAGTGACAGAACAAAACAATCATCACCAATTTATGAATCAACATACAAATTAAACGATTCTGGTAAAAGATCTATCGAATCAGTAAATGAACAAAGACCTGCAAAACGACAAGCTGTTTCACAAAATGATTTACCAGTGTCCCCTGTATACAGAATGCCTAAATTGGAATTTGCTGAACAATCCGATGATTCGTTGAACTCAACAGATAATTTCTATTCACATTTGAGTAATCAAACAAATCAATCTTCATCGTCATTTACATTATCTTCAACAAACGGTTCATTGTAATAAAATTTCGAACGGATTTTCACTTTTTATGTCCCAAAAATTTTGTTTTTATATATTTTTACTTTTTTTTTATTTAAATTTTTGAAATTTTATATTGTAATTATTTGAATTATTATTTAATAAAAATTATTAAAATCTTAATCTTTGTTTTGTTTTCTTACTCTTAAACCAGTTACCATTGAGAATTTATTAAGTCCCTTGTCTAAATTTAATCTAAAGAATTTCAATTTGATTCAATAAGTTGGTTAATAAGCAAAGCCATACATGAATATTAAGAAAAATTTAAATATCAAATTTCTTTTCAATTTAGAGCTAGTGTCCCATATATCTTTTAGGGGTTGATATCTCTTTTCTTAACGCGTCAATAATATAAAAAAAAATTTGTAATTTTTATACAAAAACACAACAAAAATATTCAAAAAAAAAATATGGATAATGATCCACAACGTAATCCACAAGCCAAGCATACGTGTTTTTTCTTTTTCTACTAATATCGCTGCGCCGGATTGGCCATAATAGAATGCCGAGGAAATAGCTAAGTCTTTGTCAAGGCCGTGTGGAAGTCATTGTCAAATTACATTAATAGGAATTAAAAGCCGGGTTTAAAAAATTGAATTTAATAAATGATCTTATTATCAAGGACTATAAATCTTCCGTTCCTTAAAATAGCGAAAAATTTTAATTTTGTAATTTTCTTGATACATTTTTTCATTATCACTTATACTCTTATCCTATAGAATTTAAGCTTAGTTTATGTGCCACCACGTATTGAAAATTTATTGCAGGCTGCTGATATCTTTTCATCTAAGGCACAATCACCTCATATATAATAAATCTTACAATAAAAGATAATTAGAAGTCGCCAGGATACTTACCAAAAAAAATTTTTCTTATTTTAGATGAAATTTTAAAAGACTCAAATTTTACATCGAATAATATTTTTTTATTCAACTCAAGAAATTTTTGAGTAAGAAGAAGAACATTTTTTATTTTCATCGATCAAAAAATTAGCCTTACATTTATAATTGCCTGAATAAAATGCTACGAAATTCGACTCCGACAGATTTTTCTCAATTTATACCGAGAAAATACTAAGAAAAGTTTCTGAAAGCGATTAAGGGGTTATATTTACCAAGGTAAAAATAGACGTCATAGCCTATGCTGACGATTTCTCCTATTCAGTTCGACAAAAAGAGGGCTTCAAGAATTACTAGATATAGTAAAAGTCAGTCTAAACGAGCTGGAAATAAAATTCAACCCGACCATGACTTTTTTTATTATTTTTAATTGATAAAATAAAAAGAAGTGCTAACGATCAACGAGATGACTGGTGACAAGAACCTCTAAAATTAACCGGAGAAATAATCGAAAAAGTAGGGAGCATAAATAACCTAGGAGTTTATTTGAACATACAATATAAGGACGCAAAACACATAGATCTAGAAATAATCATTGTAAACACCAATGCATTTTTAAAAGGACACATATATAAAGCCTATGTAATGCCAGTCTTTTACTACGGAATGGAAACAATAAAACTTACCAAAGAAAATATAAAAACAATGCAGCGTCTTTAATATATCTAATAAGGTACATACCTAATTCCAAAAGCTTGCGGAAAGACCAACCTTAGACTAATTAATAACATGAAAAATGCAGAAAACAAATTAAAACTAATCCAAATAGATTTCTATGAGAAACAATTAACAAATGTTTACACAAGAGAAATAATTAAAGACCTTCTAACGCTAGACATCAAACTATATAAGAACATCCTCAAATTTCTTTAATAGACCAAAGGTTTAAATCAAATTTTATCTCTTTTCTCTACCTCACTTATCCTTGGAAAAAATAATTAAAAAAATATATTTGTTTTTACTGATTGTTTTCTCCGAATAAAAGGAGAGGAAAGGAAGAGTCGAGAAACAAAATATGTGAAGTTTAAATTTGTACTGTATAACTTCTATTTGAGATCCCTATCGTTTCAAAGACAAAAAAATTATTGATTTCATTTAAGATTTTTATTTTGCTTTTATTTATAGCTAGTAAAATATATTTGAAAAAATTTTTGTATTTTAACTGTAGGACTGAGCCACAAGATTGACACTTGGATTTGTGGATATATTATGTCTTCTAGGATTTATTATAGTCTTCAAATCATAATTAACTCCATTATGATTACTTAATATATTTGTTTCTAATCTTTGTTTTCTATCTTCAAGTACTATTTTATAGTCTTTCATTTTGTCTAAATTATCTCTTAAGTCAGTTGCCGCTGACCAGACGTGATTTGCATATTTCGCTTGTCTTAAAAATAGAAATTAAAAAAGATATTCGAAAAAAAAATTTTTTTATTTTTAAAAGACCTTCTTCTATGATCTTGGTGATAAGGTTCTATTTCACTTAGTTTAGCCTCGAGTTGTGTTAAGTAAACTTCATCAAGCATGTTCAAAGTACCTAATCTTTTTCTTGTATCTGTAATTGCATCGCCCATTTGATCAATTTCTCTATTAAGCTAAAAATAAAATATCTAACTAAACATCAACATGTTGTATGTAATTGAAAAAGTAACAAGAATTACATCATATTGAGTTTTTATAAGTTTTGATTGATAAGCTAGACCATTTTCAACTTGTTTAGATGCTACTTCGTGTGTATCCAACCACTGTTTTGACATATTTTCACCAATATTATCAATTGTTTGAATTACTTTCTCATTCATTTTGTTTGAATTTTCAATTAAACTTTGCATTTTTAATAATCCATTATTTGACAAGTTGAACCAATCGCCGATTTTCATAGGACTTAAATTAAAAAATACTTAAGTATTAAATCATCAAGTCTAAATATTTTTCACATACAGCTTTGCGTCTTTTTTTATGTAACCGTTTTGATCACGCAAATAGGTAGTCTCATATGCTTTTGTATGCAGTTTATGCATCAAAATTACTTTAGCTTCTTCGAATATTTCTTCTAAGTTGTTGTAGGCAAATGATTCAATTTGGCTTATTAAAAATAAAAATTTTTAATTTTGAAATTAAAAAATAGACAAAGTAATTAGTGTTAATAAAAAATTTAAAATACCGTAAATATTTGTTTTTTAACGTCGCCCTAAAAGGCCGAAAACTTGGCTTTAGCGCCTCAAAAATAATTTGACTATTCAGGTTTGAGATGATTAAAATGAACCCTAAGGACTCATTAAGCCTTAAAAACCCGGTCTACTAAATTTTCAATATATTTCAAGACCAAAAAAAAATTTTTTTTGAGGCACTAAAGCCAAGTTTTCGGCCTTTTAGGGCTTTTAGTGCGACGTTAAAAAACAAATATTTACGGTATAATAAAAATATGAAAGGGAATGAGAGAAAGGATTTAAGTATCTCTACTTTATTTGCTAATAAGTATTATCTCTTAAGGATTTTGTTATTTAAGTGGAAAAAAAGAGCAAAAACTTTGAATTTTTTCATGCAAAATTTATGCGAAATAAACGATTTTTTAGAGTTCGTACAATCCAATCACAATTTTTATTAATATTGCTTTTATTAAACACCATTATTAAAGACTTACTTTAACATAGACTGAGCTTCTTTTAGGACATTGTTGGCTAGATTTCTACAACTATTCATCACAGCATTATCCTAGAATAAAGAATATTTCTTTATAAATCAATTTAAGTAAATACAATATCAAATTAAAAATATTGTCACAATCTTTTGATTATTTTGTCTAATTATTTGGCGAAAGTTTTTCAACATAAATATTTTCTAACTGGTACTGCATTTCTCGCGAATTAACGGCGGACCCCTACCCGTACTGTACCAAAAAAAAATTTTTTAGAAATGTTAAAAAAAATACTAAAAAAAAATTTTAATATTTTTTAACTACTCATTATTTTCAGTACTGTACATTGAATTACTGGTACTTTACCGATACTAGCTCCATTTGGTTTTTACTGAAAACTTCTAATAATTTTACTTATGATATGATTTGTCTTAATTTTTTTAAGTTTTCCTTTTCATAGAAAGAAAAGATAGAGTTGAATAAATGAAGAAGAATATTTGAAAAAGAGGAAAGAAAGCAATGGTAAAAAGTTGGTTTTAATTGTAAATTTAATTTGCTTTAGAAATAAAAAAAAATAAAAGGACTATTTATCTTTAAATTAAAAATAAAACCTTATAAATAGATTGTTCAGTGCTGTTGTAAGCATCTCTTTCAGCTGTAGGTCTAAGGCCACGATCCCAAATATTTCTATCAATAATCCTTTGACCATAGAGAAAATTATCAGAATTCTTTTTCAATTCAACTGAATTCGAGTGCAATTTATTATATACTAAAAGTAGACTTTCAATAGCAGATATTAATTTTGTAAAAAATTGAGCTGAATGATCAAGATTATTGATTTCTGCTGGTGATCCTTTTTCAAAAACGTCTCTTTGATTTACATCAAAACTTTTATTTCTCATATAATCACCTAATTCCATTAAACATGCCTTTTTAAAATAGTAAATAAATTAAAAAAATAAAAGATTTTTTTCAGCACTTACAACTGTATCCCTGAGATTAAGAGTTCCTGTCTTAAGCCATTTTTTACTAACAAAATGGTCACTTAAATTTTGTCGCAAATATTCTTCTTCATAAATAGATGCCTGGTCGGGTTTAGCTATTGGAGCAACCTTAACCTTATACATAAAGTCAAGTTTAGTCCTAGCAGGTGCTGTTTGAATTGGTCTTTGCAAAAAATTGTCTTGACTTGTACGATAATTATTCGAATAGTTATCGGTTATTTTATTGGCAAAGTAATAATCACTAGTTAAATTTTGATAAGAAGGACTTATAAAATATTTGCCAAATTTTTGATTTCTTATAGGTTGATTGTTTTGTAAAAAAGCGTTATTTCCTTTATGAGCCAACAAATTTCCATGACTCTTTCCCAAATTGTATTCTTCTTGGTAAGTAGAAAATATTTTTTCATCGACTGGATTTGATGTTTTAGTCGTTTGAACAGTTGATCGTGCTGGTAACATTATTTAAGTATATATCAAAAACGATTGTTTTACTTTGATTAAAAGAATTTATGCCAGAAATTTATTGAGTATGAGAACAATTGGTAAAACATTTTTGATCAAGTTACCATAGATACAGTTTAGATTTTAATTTTTATAATGTTTAAAAAATTAAACATTAAATTTATACAGCATTAAAAAATTGAATTATGAAAGAGTTATTTCGTTTTTTTGACAATTAGTTTCAAAAGAATTTTGGTAGTTAATGTTTCATTCATAAAAAATTTAGAAAATAAAAATCTGATTGTGTTTAAAAGATTTTATAATTTCGTTCAATTGACCTTTAAAAAAAGATGCAAACCCTATAAAAAGCTTCTCCAAATACCTTTCCCTACCAGGCTAATAAGTCCCTATTAAAAATAACACATAAATCTAATTTTTTTTAAGAAGTTTTGAAATTCCAAAAATTTAAGAATCTCTTTAGATTTTTTACTAAAGATAATTTACTGCATAGGATCTCCATTTAAAATTGGTCAACATTCTACCTGTAACACCTTTGAGAAGGAAATTTAGGTTTATAACAAAGAAAAAGTTACTATCTTAGAACTCATCAAACTAACGAGTTTTTTCTTCATGTTATCAAAATCTTGGACCCAATCTAACGTTCAATAGAGGAGAAAATTGTGGACGACAGAATTTTCGCAGGTGAAACTATAGGGGGTTTTTGAAGAAAACCCCCAAAAACAAAATAAAAATTTTGAATAGTTATATTTGAAATTAAAAGACTTATAAAATTGCAATATTTAATTTTTCCAATCTGAGTATAATTATAAATTTCAATTAAAAATTGCAAATTTAATCGAGAGATAAAAATGCTTGAAATATATTTCCATTCATTATTTAAAGCTAAGTAGAGCAAAATATTACATTGAAAAAATATGGTCGTCGAAAACGTAAACCCATCAGTTTACCAAAAATTAGAAGAAAGAAAATTATCCCAAACTGATTATGACAATGATTACGAAGACATGATCGACGAACGCGAGGTTTTTGACATGATTCGTAATCTCCAAGATCCTGAACATCCTTTATCTTTAGAAGAGCTTAACGTTTTAGACATTGATTCTGTCACAATAGACAATAAAGCCTATTTATGCAAAGTTGAATTTACACCAACTATTCCACATTGTAGTATGGCAACTTTAATTGGTCTCTCAATCAAAGTTAAACTTTTACGTTCACTACCAACTAAATTTAAAACCGAAGTTTCTATCAAAGCCGGTACTCATGCTAGTGAGACTGCTATTAATAAGCAATTGGCCGATAAGGAAAGAGTTGCTGCTGCTTTGGAAAATGTTCATCTATTACAAGTTGTAAACAAATGTTTAGAGGACGAATATAACAGATAAAAGCTCTACCAGAATACTTTATATTTTTACCGTAAATCCAGTTTTTCTTTCAGTTCAAAGTTGAATTAAAGATCAACAGTAAAATAAAAGAAAAAATTTTTGTGTTTTGTTAATGTAATTATTTGATATTTTTCGAAATAAATTTATTGCTAAATTTTTTTAAACATTGGTTTTCATTATAGCCATCTAATATGCAGTTAAGACTGACCTTAACTATCTAAGAAGTATAGTTAAGGTCAGTAACAACCAAGGGCTCAGTTTGAATTCATTTAATTTTATATTTTATCCTCTTAAAATATTTTGATATTTAGAATATGTAAAAAAAAAAGTACGGTCTTAAATTAGTACGCATACAAAAGATTTTTTTTGTATGGTTCGAAAAAGAATATGTCTTATTTGAAAAAATTACGGTTGATTCTAGTAAGGAATTTCTTTCAAAATGGTCTTTAAAAAGTTCGGTATAAAATAAAAAAATAGCCATATAAGTAGGAAATCTTTTATTATTAAATTTTTTTTTGAAAATTCACATGAAATAAAGAGACTGTTTAAATAAATAAATTAAATACATCGACTAAATTAAGTAATAAACAGCATTTAATACTTTAAAAGATTAAAAACTATTTTTTTAACATTTAAAAAAAATTTTTTTTTCTATAAATCAATTTCAATAAATTATAAAAAAGTGAAAAAAATCCATATAAACTAAAACCGGGTATAAATAAAAATGTTTAACATTAGCGCAAATGTAAAAAAAAATTAGCGCAGATGGATAGATGATCTATTTGAGTTAGCCAGTCGTATTAGTCGTTTTAGCAAATTATCGTTTTCAAATATTGTGTTATCAATAATACAATTAGGTCCAGTATATCCCTTAAAAAGAGGTAAAATATAATTATAAATTATTAATTATCGGTGCCAATGGTAATAAATTCAAAAGAAGGTAGGTTTTAATTAGAAATGCTCCTACTCCTTATTTTTGAATGACCAGAGCACCAATTAATAACTAGAACTTATAAAAGATTACTTACCTCTTTACAGAAACATTCATAGATACGTTTTTGGTGCGTACTATTGAATGGTAAATCATAAGAAAAACAAGTTCCGCCATTAAAGCATTCATGAAGCTTTTTATTTGTAATTGATCTATCACATGACTTATTAGAGGGATCATATATCAAAAATTTATGATTCAGAATTTGTGGAGATTTGGTACTAGTGAGATTATTATCATTATTTATTTGATTATTAATAATGAAAAATGCGATCGTGCCAATTATAAGTGTAGATGTGAGAGCAAAGCATACCATGGACGGAGTAAAAAATGTTTCTCTCATTTTTGAGATTTTAAAATTTGTAGATTATCTTTAAAAAAAATAAATATAAATATCTGTCTCTATGTAAAATTAATGTACAAAGAAATAAAGAAGGTCTTAATGTCTCCTATTTTTCTTCAAAGTTATATAATATACCTTAATTTCAAATAAGATAAAAACTTATCTAGAAAATGACTTTATTACAATTACTCATTGTGATTTTGAAAAGAATTTCAAAATCATGCTTTCCAAATAAAAAAATGAGTAATTTTTAGTAAAAAAAAAATGTTTCTAAATAATGAAGGCCATGATGGATTCTCGTTTTATATTTTGGAATCACTATATAACAACTGATCATTTCAACTCTCTTTTTTCAAACAGATTATTTTAATAATTAAATTAATTTTGTTTGCCAGTGACGTAAATTAAAGTAATCTTAAGAATTAATAAATATTTGGTTTTTGAAACAATAAATATTTTGGAGTATTTATCTGTTACTTGACACCCAGCAGTCTCTCCTACAATTTTACAACTATTCAAATTATAATTGCGAATAAAATCACATTTTACAAAGCAAATAAACTTAATTTGCATTCAAATAATTTTTCAATTAAAAAATATTTACAAAAGGAAAAATAGATTAAAGGTGTCTCATTTTTTTTCAATAATTTAGACGCATGAAGTTTTATGGAAAAATTTTCCTGGAAAATGGAAATTGTTTAAATTTTCAACAATATTAAAAAGAAGAGAACAGCTCACGACAATCAATAAAAATAAAATCAATTTGCCATTAAAACACAAGAAAAGAATTAAAATAGTGATACTATATGGTTACCTTTATTTTTTGCTTTATATTAGTCTTTGTTTACTGGGATTTGAATTTATTCTAGTATATAAATGTAATTTTCTTTTTTTATTTATACCGTTTATTTAACTATTAATCACTTTATTAAAAGATAAGAGATGTTTCAAAAGTATCTCGTCAAGTAATTTTTTTCTTACAAGAAATTTCGAGAATATTAAAAATATTTAGAATTAATTTATGACGAAAAGAAGTTAGCTTTTATTAAAGTTACTAAAAATGCGTTTTTTACTACTTTAAAATTTATTATTGAAATAAACCAAAAATAACTTATCTTTCTTATGTCATTTTCGGTTTTTAAATCTAATGACGACAACAAGCTTGAACTTGATTTTGCTTATTAAAATCCCGTCCACTAAGAAAGTAAGTCATTGATCGAAACTTTCTCTTTAATGTTCAGATTTCTAAGTAGTTATTTTTAAAATTTCAATACGTCGTTTAATATCAAAAGGTATAAAATCGTGTGGAACCACTTGATATGAACTTAATGAATCAATTTTAAGTGACGAGTCGTCTACTTTAATAGCTACATGATTGGAGAGATTGCTCTAAACAGTCGTTTATAATGCGCTCTTATATAGATTTAATGATCATCAATATCCTTAATTCTTTCTGGTAAAGATTGTTTGTCCTTCGAAGGATTCGCCTTATATTGTGAAATATATAAATAAGCAAAAAAAAGATATTTTTCTGAGGTATTTTATTTTAAGAAAATGACATCAAAAAATCAAAAAAAAATTTTTTCGAATTTTATTTTGCACTTTCCATACTTTGTTTTTTATGTAAAGCCCAGTGAATTTTTTGACAAAATTGATTACAATAAGCCACTTTTTTACAATGAGTACACATCTTAGCATTAACACTTTTAGTATAACAAGTGGCGCACTCTAACACTTTTTTAATACCCTCTGAATTTTCGCCTTCTTGTTCAAACAACTCGTTAAAGCGTTGTCCGTTAAGACAACTATTAATTACATTTAAAGCTGATGGATGACCACCAATTGGCGCTTTGGATAAAATAGTAACCATTTGACGAACAAGAGCCGATGATTCTTTATAAGGATGTTGACGTATGCTTTCCCGTAAAAATTTCTCTTCAAATACTCGATGCAAATTTTTTTCACCTTCAACAGTCACTTCTTCTTCATTAACCAACTGTTTTAGACATAACTCAAATAATTTATCGTATTGCTCAGTTTCATCAGTACCCTGTAGCTTTTGAGATAATCTTTTCTTTTGATTTTGTAAGTATTCAAATAAATACTTAAAATAATGCAATTTAAATGATAAAATATCATTAGGACAATCCCCTGCTTCATTTTTCCAAGCCTTTACCGAAAAAGCGTCCAAGGTCTTTATAACTCTATCTGCATTTAGCATTAATATATTATTTTTAGAAAATTTAATATTTTTTATAATTCTACAAGGTGAATAATTTGATGTTTGAATTAATAACCTATGTAATTCATCTAAGCATTCACCTTTTGGTAATTTTGGCTCTTTTTCATCTATTGAATGGATTTCAGTGTAATATTCTAAAGAATTTTTTGAGATATAACTGTTAATTATATCGACTGACTCATATGAATTGACAAAAGAGGCCATCTGTGCTGCTGTTCGTCCAATTATGTTTGTATAATCTGGATCGGCATTATTTTCTAATAGCAACGAGACAACACTTTTTTTACAAGCAATAGCGGCGAACATTAATGCCGAGTAGCCTTGATCATGAGTTTTAGCATTTACATCTGCTCCTTTCGAAATCAGCAGACGACATATATTTTCAAGACCTCGAAAAGCAGCATATTGTAAAGGTGTTGTACCATGTTCATCAGTACAATCAATTTGAGGTAGCTTATCTTCTTTAATATAATTATAAGCTTCCTCAACCTTATTTTCTTTTAATAGACTAAAAATTTCATCAACTTTTTTTTGACTAGTTTCCATTTTTTATGACTATAAAACTTTAAAAAGAATTTAAAAAAAAATTATAAAAAAAAATTGAGTATTAGAGTGTTACCTCTAAAAGTAAATTTAGAATAAAAATTTTTAATAAAAACTAAAATTTTTTAATACGATATCAAGTTTTCCGAGTTAAAAAAATGGAATTAATAAAATTTTTTTTTAGTCGGATTCGTAAATAACCGGTTTGATTAGAGAAATAACTTGTTGAGCTAGTTCTTTAGTAGTTGAGACTAAAACTCGGCGATTTAGAATGTTTAATTCACTTCCATCCGGGTCAAGAACAGTACAACCAGCTTCTTTTGCAATTAAAGTAGCAGCAGCCATGTCCCAAATATGAATACCATATTCATAATACAAATCGCTTGCACCACAAGCTACATAGCATGTGTTCAAAGCCGACGAACCAAGACATCTTAAGCTATGGCATTTTTCTATTAAGACTCTCATATTATTCACTTTGACATCTAAATGTTCGCCTTCCCTGCCCGATCCAAATTCAGTAATAATTTGTGATTTATTCAATTCTTAAAAAAAATTTTATAATAAAAAATTAAAGAGGTCGAGAGAGCTAAGAATTTTCTATTTACCTGTAACTCCACTCGGAGTTATTGTTCTTCCGTTCAAGTAAGCACCTTGTCCTCTAATTGCCGAAAATAATTCATCTCGAATTGAATTAAATACTACACCTATTTGAGCCTGTTTGTTAACATAGAAAGCAATTGAAATTGCACAATATGGAAATTTATGAACAAAATTTGTTGTTCCATCAACTGGATCTATTATCCATACTGGTGCATCTGTAAATTGAACTTTACCTTGAGTGGTCTCTTCACCAATAAAACTAGAAAAATGCAAAATTTTGTTTTTAAATATTTTTCAAAATTGAAAAGAATTGGCACTGCGTATTATAGATAAAACTAATGTAAAGAGCTTTACTGATTCCTACAAATTTTAATCATAAAATAGTATTTTGAAAAACCTTTTCAGCTTTTATGGGTGATAACGTAAAATCTTATCAATAACTCTAATGAAGAACAATTGGATCCTATCATTTTCCAATAGAGTTAAAAGCAAGAGTTTACGTTATGTCAAAATATTATTTTTAAAAGGATAATTCATTATTAGGAGCATTATTTTCAAAATTAAAAAAAACTTTTTTATGTATGAAAATTTGATGATGTCAAATAGTTTTATTGATTTTTTTGGTATCTTGATAAAAAAAAAAATTATATCTAAAACTATTAAAACTATTTAATAAGGATTATTTTCAAGAAAGTAAGCTTGGTAACTTTACTTTTCTAATTTCTGACCAAGAAAAAAGGAATCGAGTTTCATTTATTTTAATTTAAAGGTGCTAAACTCTCATAATATTATTTTACAATAAATTTTAGAGTCAAAATAGGACTTAAATGTAAAAAAATGAGTGATAAATTATAATATAATTAGATTTTTGTCAAAAATAACCATAAATATTATATTTGATAAATTTAATAAAGCAAATTAAAGAGAATGAAATCTAAAAAAAAAGGAAATTGATTTATTTCATAGAAAATATTTAAAAGAAAAATCTTAGTTCAATAGAAAATACTTAGTTCAATTTTCAATACAATTTTTTTTTATTTCGGAATTAATCTTTTGTGATCAGAAGAATCGTAAAATGTATTTTTTTTTGTTGAATGAAATTTTTAGAATTGAAACGGCATTAAAGTTGCGGAAAATCCAAGAAAGATTAATTGGTAACTCAATTAATAATTACATTTAGGAAATTTAAAAAAAAAGAAAGTTTTTGTTTTAGTAATTTTTAAACAAAATACTTACTTGTGCTTTGGATATTTAACTTTAAGCGTTTCAGTGAGAATTTTTTCAACTTTGGTATCAGTCTCAGTTACAAAATCAGCATAGTTTGCTTTATCTGTTACATTTTTCTCTTTGTAGAAAGCATCTCTAATTACCTTTTAAAAGAAAAGTTTTCAAAAAAATTTTTTTCGAAAGAATAAATTTACTTACTTGACCACATTTTGGAACTACTTCAAGTAAAAAAGAATAAATTTCATTTAAGTTGATAGTTTCACTGGTAGTCGAGTCTACAACTGACATTTTTCCTAGAAAAAAAAACAGCTAAATTTAATCTAGATTTATAAAAGATGATTCAAAAAAAATTAAGATACAACTCCCAATTTTAGAAAATCAATAATAATTTTTATAATATTAAATACGGTTTATTTTGTTTATTTTGATTAGAAAAAAAGCTTTTTTAAAAAATTTGAAGCGTAAAATATTTTGATACAAAAAAATTAATTATAAAAAAATTAGTAAAATTTAGAAGCTTTATTTTTCAACAAGAGATAATTCTAGAATTTTTCTCAATTCTTCATCCTCATCTAACTCTCGTTGTCTTCTCTCCTCCTCTTCGCGCTTCGAAATCTCAAGTATTCTCTTCATAGCTTCGTCTTCATAACCCAAAGCACCTTGTTCTTGATTAGCTGTTAAAGTTGTATCGCCTAGGCTAACTGCTAAAGCACGCTGTAGCATTATGTCATCATTTGTTTGATCGTAAACAACTCTTCTTTCATTAAATAAACGCAAATCATTAGGTAAATTAGAATTTTCTCTATCACCTAAAACTTCTAAAGCAGTCAACTGAGCATCATCACTTTGTTCTGAACTAGCTAAGCTTTGCTGAATTGCTAATTGTAGTAAAATATCATCTTCATCAACAGCTTGACCATAATGAGTAGGATGAGGTCTTCTCTCTTGGCTTGTCGATAAACTTGCTCCTAATGTCTCGGGCATTAAATAATTAGTACATCTGTAAGAAGATGGTATTTTAAATGCTTCTTCGTCAACCACACAAGTTGGAGTCTCTTGTAAATTAGCTTCGTTTGAGCTGTTTGAAATTAGTGAACTTTTTGATTCAGACTTTTTAACATTTAGAGAATTAGTCGGTAAAAAGTTTCTTATTGGAGTAACGTATTCGACATTATTGTCAGATGCATGTATGTTACCAAAAGTCACTTTAGCAGTTATTACTCTGTACAATGGAATCTCTTTTTTTTTTTAAATTAAAAACATTCAAATTAAAAATAAATTATTTT
The DNA here is from genome assembly GCA_002922825.1 of Brachionus calyciflorus. Lineage (NCBI taxonomy): Eukaryota > Metazoa > Rotifera > Eurotatoria > Ploima > Brachionidae > Brachionus > Brachionus calyciflorus. The sequence continues at coordinate 631,306 of NTPY01000824.1, forward strand.
TTCTTTAAAATTTACCAATTTTAACAGGAAATCCAGACGGTAATTGTAAGGTTATAAATTCTTTTAATTTTTTAAAATGTGAATTATTAAGTGCCATTAAATCGACTATTGGTGATACTTGTTCATGTAAAAGTAATGGATATGATTCACTTAGAGATAGAGTAGCATTAAATGTTTGAACTCGACGATTTTCGTTTATGCTCCGAATTGAGCCGTTTAAATAATAATCTACATTGAAATGTTTGTTAAAGTATTCTTGAGATGTAAGTTTTTTTGATGACTTATCAATCTTAAAATTTAAAATTAAAATTAAATACACGCTTTTTTTTATAAAATGTTATTGTTTTTTTTTTGAGCACTCTTTTTAGAACAACATGAATTTTAGAAAAACTTATAAACGTTTCCTAAAGCTTAAATATCTAAAATATATTTTTACTTGGAGGCAACTTAAAAGTTTAAATCGTCTTTCTATCCAATAAAAATTGGAATTTATTTAGAAAAAATTAATACACCTAATGGGAAAGTCTGAAGAAATCTGGAACACAAATTGGGTCTGGTGGACCTTAAAAACAGAAACTCGAATTTACCTTAATAGTCTGTTGACTTCCTTGAAAAATATTGCTTAAAAACCCAGGTAGATTACCAGCTTGTCGTTGTTGAGAGTCATTTTCATTTTCTTCCATTTCTCTGAGAAATTCAAGCGCCCTTTCACTATTTAAATGCTCCATTCGCGTTTTAGTAACTAATTGAAGATTATTGGCAGTATAGACCTTACACTCATGACCATTAATATTTTCTTTTTTTTCTGTTCTCCAACCCCAGATCCCACTACGATTTCTGTTAATTAAAAATCAAATTTCAATTTATTAAATAAATTTTATTAAATTATTACAAGAAAAAAAACTACCTTTCGAATTCAATTTTATCAATGTCTAAATAAGTAACAATATTCGGTGAAGTCAGCTTAGTTTGAATGACACTTTCATCCGGTTCGTATACATCTGAAGTTTCATCATTATCTAAAGCATTCATTTTATCCATATGATAAGTCCGTTTAATATGATCAATTTCAATCAAAGTAGCCGAACCATCATTAGTAGCTTGAAATATATACGATCTATTTCCACGTTCCCAAGTAGTACCGTTAAACCCAATTAAAGTAGTATCAATTCGAACATTACCTCCGCTTTTATATATTTTATAAACATCACTAGGACATGCCTTTGATATCAATGGTATCCAACTTGTAAATTCCCATTTCATTTCGACATAAAAATCAGGTGTTTGCTTTAATTTATTCAATAATTCCGGTATGCCATTAGTTCTTGCTGAAGTACGCTGAAAATCTCGATTTTGAATTATTAATTTAATTAAGTCAGAATTTCCCGTACTAACTGATTCTTGAACCACTTTAAAAAAAAAAAACTTATTCGTTGGAAATTTTGAGTAATAAAATTTTTTTGGTAAAATTAAAATTACAATTCCATCCTAGTTTAGTAACATGACAACAATCAGCACCATGTTCAACAAGAAGTTTTCCACAATCAAAATGATTTAAAAAAACAGCTAATTCCAGAGGTGTCTTATCCCTAAGATCCTTACGTTCTATTTCTGACTTTATTTGATCAAATTTAGATTTAATAATTTTAAAAACTACAAGGTAAATTTAAAAAAATACCTTAGGGGTTTGGGCTAATATAGTTCTTAGAGATGAAATGTCATTCTCGAAAACATAATAATGCAATGGAAATTCGTTCATTACATAATATTTTCTATTCAAAAATAAAATTAGAAAAAATTTTTTTTTTTGTGGAAATTCAACGACAAAAAAATAATATATCCGTTTTTAAGAATTTGCTAGAAATAAATGGAAAATATGTTAGTTGCAATTTTTATGTTTCATTTAAATTGCAATCTTTTATAGAATCTCTTTTTTTTCTTTTCTTCTTATACAATTAAAAAAGCTAAAAAAAAATAAACGTAAGATCATTTCTTTTAATAAATATTATTATTTAAAATTTTGAATAATTTTCAAAATCGAAATTTTTAGAGAATAATTTAATTTTTTCAAGTGGTTTTGTTCTAATAAAATTTTTATTTGTTCATTTTTTTCAAATTAATTAAATTAAAAATTTAAAGAAAATTAAGAAAAAAAGTGATTCAGAGATATGTCTCTTAAAATGAGAAATTACAGTGTAAAAATAAAATATTCAAAATGACTTTTTCTTTCCAAATTTCGCCTGAACAAAAAAAAATATAGAATAAAAGAAAAATTATTAATTTTTTATTCCTTTTGGATTTCAAGCTTGAATATTGTAAATATTGCAATTAAAGGAAAAGGAATAATTATTAATTAAAATTTATTTGAAATTTTAATAAATTAAATTAATATATTGTTTATGTATAAATATTTATCATGATTTAAAAGAAAAAAATGCAAATTTGAATTCGCTTTTATACTGCTCTTTTTTTTGTTGCTTTTCGTTCAAGGATGTAAATAATATAAAATTATCTTGTTTGAAAAACTATGAGATTTAATTAGATTTTACTCAGGCTGGAAAAGCTCTTGTCTTAAAAAAAAATTCTTGAAGATCTAAATATATATTTAGTTTTCTTCGAAATCTAATTTTGTTTGATCATAATATCAGTAAAAGTTCGTCATTACTTTACTTAAGGTACAAACTTGACTTTTAAAACGAAGCCACAAAAAAAAAGTATAAATTAAGTTTAGTTTTAGAAATTTTCAATTAAAAAAAAAGCCCCCAAGCGATTTTTACTAGTTTTATTCCAAAATAAAAACTTGCTATGAAGACATCTTTAGGGAAATCGTTTAAAATCGTTAGACGATAAAAAAAAATATTATTTTATTAATTATGGTTCGTTTCAGTTCGTAATGAGTTTTTTTTTGGGACATTTTTAAAAATTTTTGTCTTAGATCCAGATTGGGAGCAATATTTTTTTGTTTAGGTAATAAGAACTAAAACAGTTCAAGAATACTAAGCGTGTACTTTTTCAGAATGGATCAATCCATTTTTCGAAAGATTTCTACGAATGTTAAATACCTTTACCTCCTGCCTGAAAGATTTCTTTTTACAGTTGTTGAAGTTGTATTAAAAATCATGATTGGATATCGTTTGAGTTGAGAAATAAATCAATGTTTTAGTCCTGAAAATCGGTCTTAACATGTCCCATTACTGTTATACTAATTTTTTAAGAAAATACTTGTAGATTAGATAGCATTTTAAAACAGGTACCTTTAATATTCTCATTTATTAAAAATTAAATTTTTTAAAGAGATTTTCTCAAAGAAAACAGCACTTTTGTCTTAAAGTTAAAACTTGAATAAATTAAATTCCATTCAAGTAAAGGTATTGTTCGGTTCAAAATGCAATAAATGGGACGTTATCATTTATTTGGAAAGTAATTAAATCGAATAAGAGATTAGTTTTTTCTTTAAATTAGAATATCAAGCATAAATAATTGAGAAAAAATTTTCCGGACTAAAATTTTTTATTTAAGATTTTTGGCTTCCGAGTCAAAATTTAATATTTTACAAAGAATATTTTAAAAAAGCTAAAATAAAAACTATTTTGAATTCGAATTTTCAACGGGATTCTCTTGACTTTTTTGTTTTTCAGCTCTTAGTTTAGCTATAAATTCTTTTTTTCGCTCGGAATCATAGTATGGGTTTTTCTCATATGGATCTTTTTCAATTATACCGGTTCGTCTATGCCTTGAACGTCTATCCAAATAAATCTGCTCGCATTCAGCACGAAATTCCTTATCTTTATAGTATTTACCTAAACATGCATTCATTTCTGTTACTTGGGGCTTACAAGTTATAAACGAAATAAAACCTTTCCAACCTGAATTATTTTCTTCCATACATTCTCCGAATTCTACGAAAAAATAAAAACTAACAAATTTTTAAAAGAAATTTGCCTGAATAATTTACTCTTTATTAAATCTTTGCATTTTTCATGATGAGCTCGATCTTTAACTAATTGTGTAACAAAAACGTGGTCTTCTACATGTCTTAGAGTTCTATCATCTGGATCACCAAGACCCAATGGACCACCAGTAAACTTTTTGCTAAAAACATTTACATGAACTTCTTTATTATCTTCTGACATTATTTTTTTTAAAATCACCAAAATCAGAAAAAATAACAAAAAATTTTGATTAAAAATTTTATTTACTTTATTTTAAATTTTACATAATTTTAGAGTGAAATATTTCAATAGAAAAAAAATTATTTTTGAATCTGTTTTAATTCCTTACTTTCTTAACAATATTTTATTTTTTCTTAATTTTAAATTCATAGTCAAGAAGTTGTTTAATAAACCCTTGATTGGGACATATTTTTGATCTTTTTGACTTTACCATCTCATATGCATTGCTATAACTTCGAGCTATATTTTTGAACATTAAATAACCTATTACAAAACTAGATGATCTTGAAACACCTGCATTACAATGTACTAAAAGACAATTATTCTCATTTTTTAATGCTTGATCTATAAAGCAAAATGATTCTTCAAAATACGGCAATATATTCTCAGATGGCATGTCATAAATTAAAATGTTCTTGTATGTAATATCAGGCTTAAATTTATTTGCAACATTTGATGTAAGATTTAAAATATGAGTTATGTTTTTCGATTTTAAAGCATCTAAATTAGTAGCTGCGTCATCTCCACTTAAAAATAGATGTGGTATTATTTCATCTATTGAGTAATCTGGTATTAAGTCTACCAAAAAACCGCATTTATTACTCCAATAAATTACACTAGAATCACTCTGATTTTCATCTAGATTTTGATTAGTAAGTTCTTTTTGTTCACCATTTTCTATTATAAATTGTTTACCATTTGCAAAAGTTATTTTTGTGGAGCTTTTTTTAAGTTTTAAACGTGAAAATGAAGTAATCTCCTTTAGAAAATCGCCCATATTTAAATCAAGAATTAAATTTTCTAAACTAAATAGAGAATAAGGGAAGGTTTTATTCAAAAGTAAAAATTAGAAAACAGTTTAGAAAAAATCAAAATAGCGAACGATATGCTAGAAGCTTAGTAAGTGAATTTAAGGAGACAAAATAATAAGAGATTTATAAAAAATATCAAAAAGTGGAATTCATGCTACTACAATTTTCTTACCAACTGAAATGTGTCTTATTCAGTTCCAAAAAATGAAAAATAAAGAACCTTGGCAACATCTCGCAAGATTCTCAATTACCAAATTCTCTAAGATCTCAGAAGATCTCGTACCGTTTACATAGTCAATAGCTGAGATCTCGTGAGAATTTGGTAACCGAGATTCTCAATTAGTTCTAATATAAGATTCTGACAAGGAAGAGCTGTGTTCAAGTCACAAGACTTGGCAAGACTTGAAAAAAAATCAAAAAAGTCCAAGTCTTGAAACCTTAAAATACTTGTTTTTTGGGACTTGTAAACAACTCTGGTATATACTGTATGTTATCTATTGCTACCTTTTTCTAATTGAATGAAGACATATTATATGAATGAATGGAAACCACTTGTTAACAATTGTGGGTTATAGAAATAAAAAGCTGAAAAACTTTTTTTTTCTAATACCAAGTCTTGTTAAACTCGATGAAAAAAAGCTAAATTTTTTAAAAATTTCAAAAAATTAAGTTACAAAATGATATTAAAGGTATTTAAGAGTAAATAATAATTAAATACAACGAACATTTTATTCGAAGAAATCGCTTTTAAAATTAGAAATATCTTAATAAAATACTTTGTTGATAATCAAAATCAAAAAATTTTTCTTAATTATTTTTATCTGAAAAATATTCAACTAATGATTATCATAGTAATTTTATTTTTTAAATACATATAGTTTAATATCAAGAAGGTGCATAAAGAAAAATCTTTAATTTTAGATGACTTAAAACAAATGAGTTAATCTAGATAAATGGACTATGTACAGTACAATCCAAAACAAAGTTAACGGCCTGTTTAAACCCTGTTTATACAGAACATACACAAAACAAAACTAAAGCAAAAACAAAACCAAACCGAAACAGAAACATTTTAAAATGGTTTTTATGTCGATTTTGTTTCTGTTCCGTATCGGTTTTGTGTATGCTCTGTTTAAACATTGTTTAAGTTTGCATTAACTTTGTTTCGGATTGTACTGTATTAAATGTATCATTTCAATACCTATTTGTTTAACTATTGCTGAAAGAATTAAATATCTTTAATATCATTTAAAAACCAAATTATCGCATAAAGTCTTATTATTGTTTATTATTATTTGTTTATCTGTAATTGATTAATCCGAAGCTAAAGACCTACGTTCTTAGGTGTGGCAGATACTTTAGATACTTTTTTATGTATTTTTATGAATTTTCACCATATTTCTGATTCTTAAAATAAAGCACCGATTTGAATGCTTGTAGAAATTATTCGAATTCATTGAGTAACTAAATTTTTTTATGGAAGATTGTTAATTGTTTTTATAAAGTAACTTTTACCAAAATTAAATGAAAAATATTTTGAAAAGCAACTTTAAGAGTTTTCGATTTTTTCATTAAAAAAAATTCGAGACTTTAAATAAATAAAAATGTGAAAATTTAAGTACTTTTCAATTAAACTGGTAAATTTTACTTTTCAGTTTTAAAAAACTGAAGAGTCAATCAATTCATAATAAAATAGTTATTACAATTTCGAAATATTAGACGAGTACCTTGGTATTGCTATCGAGTGTTTGTTTTATGATGAATTGAAATTATGTTCAAACTATTACGTTACCAAAGTTGTAAATTATATCGAGACTTTGGAAATGAACGTAGTAAGTAGTAGAAAATAAATATGAGAACTTAGTAAATAAATTTTTTTAACATAAGTAACTAAATTTGATAGTTAAAAAATGGAATTTAAATTATGGTACAGCTACTGGACTGTACCGAGTCGCAAAAATGATACTTTCAGTACTTTTTTGTATTTGCAAGCAATTTCTTAATCGAAATATAAAGCTTTTTAAAAAAATCGTTTTAAAATTTTATTTAATCATAAAAAAAATAATTTACATTAAAAAAAAATCACTATAATAAAATGCACCATTTTTTCCTATCAATACTTCGACTCAAATCTTGTAGCTGTCTTTCAAAGCCTTTATTAGGACATATTGCTGGTCGACATTTTTTCACGTGATTATACGCGTCCGTGTAATTTTTAAACAACCCTTTTTTTAGTAAATAAGCTATAACAAAGCTTGCCGAACGCGATATACCAGCATTGCAATGTACTAAAACAGAGTTATTTTTATCTTTTAAAGCATTTTCAATGAACTCGTATGTTTCATTGAAATACTGTCTTATATTTTGATTTTCCATATCGAATATTGTAAGTTTCATATAGACTATATCGGGCTCAAATTTATTTGGTATATTCACTGTCAAATTAAGAATATGAGTAATTTTATATTGAGTTAATAGCTCTCTATTGCGAGCAGCTGTGTCGTTACTCAAATAAAGTCTTGGAATTATTTCATTCATTACCAAAAATTGATTTTTCTTTATTTTGTGCTAAAAATTACATAGACTTGAATTTTATTTATTCATTATCTATTGGAATAATAATTTATTTTTTAGATTTATTTCTTCAATTTTTCTCATTTAAAAGCTTAAGTGTAATAAAAAAAAATTGAATTTTTCCTAAAAATAAAATGTTAGATTTTAAATAGCGAAATAATAAAAAAAATTTGCCTAAAAAACTTGATTAAAAAAAAAGTAAATAGAATTTTTTTTAAGCCGGATTTTTTTAAATGATTTATTTTTGATTGAATCATATTTCGAAAAAAGAGCTGATAAACAAGAAATATAATTTCTCAACTTTTTTTTTCAAATGACGTCTGTCAGTAAATAAAATTTTTTTTTGGAACCCACTTTTAAATCGTAAACTCTTTATCAATTAAAAATATAAAACACTTAAAAAAAAAGATTATGCAAACAAACTTAATAAATAATGATACTTTTAAAAATTTAAGAATATTTTAAACAGCTCTTGTTGGAGTTAAAACAAAAAAAATCCCGATTTTTTTGTTTAAAAAAAACTAGAAGAATTCGGAAAAATTTCAACCTGGACATGGTAAATTATTTTTGTCTCAAGTTTTTTGTTTTGTAAATTTTTAAAGTTCTTTACATGCTATTAAATCTTGGCTCACTGTAAAAAATAAAAGCAACTAAGATACTTTTCCAAAAGCGCGTAGATTTTAAAAAGCGTCTAAAAAATTGAATTTTTCAACAATTTTTTGGAAAAACTAGACGCTTTTTTAGCCGCAAAAAAATTAGTCGCTTTTAAAGAAAAAAGTGTCAAACTAAAAAACGGCTAAAAAAAGTGTCTTGTTTAAGAAAAAATCGAAATTTGTAATTAAAAATTTAAAACTAGTCGCTTTTAAGGATCCTTGAAAAAAGCGCACCCCCAATTTGCGATAAACAGCGCACCCGGGTGCGGTTTCCGTATTTTTCAATATTTTCAAGATTTTAAGATAGCATATGAAAGAGCGTAAAAAAAGCTTCAAAATGATACCCTAAAAGTATACTTAGCTAACTTTAAAAGTAATTTTTTTAATTATTTTATATTTATTAGAACACCTCACCCCCTTTTTTGTCCAACGCACCCCCAATTTTTTTCACGGAATCTTACTCAGTTTTTCATGCTCTATCTGAATAAAGACTTCTTTTTTCATGTCCATGTCCTTTTTTCATGCGCTGTTTATCGCAAATCGCTTTTTTCAAGGATCCGCTTTTAAATTAGGCACTTTTTATTTTAGACGTTGTTTTGTCTTATGTGAAATTTAAAGTCTAGTTGATTGTTAATTCTATCGAATTTTGAAGATTTTGTTGATAAAAATTTTTTTTAGGTATTTTTAAAATTTATTATTATAATCAACAGGAAAATTCCATTGAATAAAAATAAATAAATAAAATATTAAGAAATAAAATAATTTATTTAATATTTTTAATCGGATTATAAAAATTTTAATTATTTTTCGTGTGACTAAACCGAAACCGTTTTTTATGCGACGTAAAAAAAAAACAAGTGAAAAACAAATTAAAATCGTTTTTTTATCAGCAACTAAAATGAATTCTAAAATCTCTATTTACTATTTTATAAAATTCTTAAAAAAAAGAGTGTTCTCGATAATATAAGAATTCCATTTTAATTCCATTTTTCTTACAATTTCTATGATCTGTTAAACGATAACGTAATGTCTATATTTTATGATGCAAGTAAAAATTTGAATAAGATAGAAAAAAAACTATTATAAGACATTGAAATCTAAAATTAAATTTTATCAATTAATTTTTATCGGTGATTGATGAAATGTTTTATCAATATTAAAAAAAAATATTTAGAAATTATCAGTAAGAATTAAATTTTGACTATATTAAATTTTGAATTGAGGAACGAGCTTTATTATGTAAGCTTTCATATCAAGAAAAAAAGATTTGAGAAATTTTTTTGGTTTAAAAAGATTTTCGGTCATTTATTATCATCATCACGGACCGTCACGGGTATTATCATGATCAAGTTGGAAATATTAAAAATTATTTTTAATTTGACAATTTTTCCTTAAAATAAAATTCGAATTCATTTTTGATGAATTACTTTGTATTTTCTCTGTTCATTTTTTTACGCATTTTAGCTTATTTGACAATCCTTTAACATTCCATAATTGTCCTTTTTTCTTACCTTCACGTTTTTGCATTTAAGCTTAAATCACCATCAATACCCTCAGGGGCGTAGCGTGACATTTCCGTTTGATGGGTCGGAGCTTCTCGCTAAAGCTTTTAAGGGTTCTCAGGGTTTCTTTTTAC
>NTPY01000824.1:641265-652235 GCA_002922825.1 Brachionus calyciflorus
TAATTTGACAATTTTTCCTTAAAATAAAATTCGAATTCATTTTTGATGAATTACTTTGTATTTTCTCTGTTCATTTTTTTACGCATTTTAGCTTATTTGACAATCCTTTAACATTGCATAATTGTCCTTTTTTCTTACCTTCACGTTTTTGCATTTAAGCTTAAATCACCATCAATACCTTCAGGGGCGTAGCGTGACATTTCCGTTTGATGGGTCGGAGCTTCTCGCTAAAGCTTTTAAGGGTTCTCAGGGTTTCTTTTTACATAAAAAAATGTTATTTAATAAAAAATTTAAGATAAAAACTTGGAAAAAATTCATTTTCGACTTTAAAATCTGATATAATTAGAGATCCTTGAAAATAATTCTAAATTTTTTTGTCTAAATTTGATAATTTTTTGAAAGAATGTCCAGTAAAATAGTCAAAAATATTTTAAACAAAGATTAAGCATTAATATATCTAAAAAATTTGATTAATGCAAGTAAAAGTTATTGCAAGTTTCGATCAAAATTTTAGCTTAAAACTTTAAGTCTAAAAGGCGATTTTATGTCTTTACAGTCCACTTGCTCAAAAATTAAAAATCATAAAACCAAAGTGCTCAGAAATGATCAATTTAGTGCCTAAAACAAAAAAAAATAGGAGATTTTGGCATACCGTAGTTATTTGAGTTAAAATGTCTACATGTCTTAAACTTATGACACAATAAAATTAATTAAAATTTTAAGGTTACTTTAAAATGTCTTGCTTTTTTACAGGCATGCCAGCTATTTCCGGTTATAACTCATGGAATTATTAAAAATAGTCTAATAAAAAAAAAGAAGCTTTTGGAAGCTTATCAAAACAATAATCCTAATAATTTTTGTCTAAACCTACGAGTTTTTGAAAAAAAACGATAGTGTCTTAAACTTTTGAGAAGCCCTATATTTTGTCTACATTCGGATTTAGAAAAAGTTCTCGTAGTTTTTTCGGTTTGTCTTCTCTTTGGAAAATTTATATCAAAACCCAAATTTCCCCTTAAAATTCCCGCCGACTTCCCTTTAAATTTTTAGGATCGACCGCCTCTGTTTGCTTTAATGGCACCTGAATACCCTTATCATCATCTTAATCCTGTGTTTTTTGAAGGGATATAGGAAATTTAATTGACTGATTTTTTATTTTTAGGACAAAGAAGTAACCAAGAAAAAAATTCAAAAGAACTGAGTTAAATTTTTATTTGCCAGGAAAGAGCGTTAACGTGACTAGCTAATTAAGCCGACGCGTAGGTGCGCACAGCTAATAACAATACTTTTGTAGAATAATTCTTTGCGTATGTTTTACAACATATAATTCAATAAGTTACTTCTTGGCTCTAGTTGGCGAATCTTTGTTGGCATTCTTTGTGGATCGTTTCCTACTCCTCGTGCCTTCAAACCAATTCAACATTTCTCGCATTTCATTATCGATTTGAAAATTCGTTTAAATAAACCATGTCTTCTTTATTGAAACCATTTAACTGGTAGAGAGCTATCGTTATCAATTAGATCTTCGGAATATCTTGATATATTAATATTGATTATGTCGTCAACAATACTCATCTAGATAAGACTGCAAATATGGACGACTTATTCCTCTCAATTTTTAAAATGATTTTTGGCAGAACACCATATGAATTCGATGTCATTTGTGTGAACTCTGGCCTTGACGTCAACAAAGGAGAAATCATTGTTCACTGTTAGATGAGTAAATTTTTTTTCAAGATTCTCTATTCTACCATAAGCTTCCCATCAAGTGGCTCTATATTATTGAATTAGGAGCTAAATGCTTTTAGATAATATTTAAGAGGTTATAAGCGTCTCTCTGTTTTAAAACCTAAAAAAGACATCTGCTACTAGACCGTTCCAAAAGCTCACAGGAATAAACTTGATCCCTTTTAAAATCCTTTCCAACATTAAATTATTTAGAGGTTAAACGCATTTTTTGAAATAATTTAGCCACTGTCGGTGCAAAAACATGAACCAAATCAACTATGTATCTTAGACATAATCGCATGCACCAGCAAAATATCAATCGAATAATTTTGATTATTGTAAAATCAAAATTAGAAAAAAAAATATTTTGTCTAATTGATTTTGAGTCACCACAAGAACATCTCCACAAATAAGTTAAAGTTTTATTTTTTTATCATTTCATAATTTTTTTGAATTTACAACAAATATGGGCTGAAAATGGAATTATTCCGATGTTATTTAAAAAAGGAATTAATTCATAATTCATCGGTCCAATTGGAATATAATACATATTACCTAACTTGAAAAACCTTGATCCAGATCTTAATTTGAAATTTTTAGTCAATTGAATTTATTAATCGATTCATGACTTATCTTTTTTTACTAAAAATTATAAAAATTATGGTTAAACTATTTTTGTTGAATGGCTTTTGTAAAAGAAAAAAGTTACTTAAGAGAAGAATTGTTATTTTTTAAAATTTATATTCGGAAAAATAAACTTTTATTTAATTAAATAAAATTCGATTAAGTGTTTAAAAGTAAAGAAAATTACAAAAAAAAAACAAGAAAGATCACTTTAAAATTTGATGATAAAAGTTTGAAAAAAAAACGAAAATTTTTATAATTTGATTTGCCTAACTCAAAAATAGCTTTAAAATAGTTTTTTAAATTTAAAACGGAATGAACATTAGATTTAAACCATTAAAAATACTGAAATAATATAGTAAAGTCAGAAAAATTCCAACTCTTCATTTTTCTTAAAAGCCTTAATATCATATAATTAAATAATTCCGCGGACGTGTATTCGATATAGAAATTTGTGTCATCTTTATCTTTAATTAAAAATCAACAAAATTAGGCTAAAAATGACTTTATAAAGACTTTTTATTTTCTTTCCAATTCCATATTTGACCGCTGTTACTCATGCTGCAAGTCGCCATTACTAGTTGTTTCGATTCATTTAACTCAATACATAAGTTAGATAGTTTATGAATTAGTTGCTTTTCCTTTGCAAAAACATAAATAAAAAATAAAAAACAAATAAAATTGAAATAGTTTGTCAATACCTTTGTGTAAATCCATTCTTGATTTCCTTTTTCGCCATGACATGGAAAAGTTATAATTTTATCAGGTTGATTAACGTCTCTTAAACCGCCAGGGTAATCGAGGCATATATCATCTCTTCGTATTTCGTTCTCTTTTGAATAATACCACATCTATTTTTGATTGATTAAAATTATTTTTTAATTTTAAAATTCATAGTGTTAGAAAAACCAAAACAATCAAAAAAGGCTAATAATTAAAAGAATAAGTTTTTTGGTTAGTATAAAAATTATAAATAAAAATAATTGCTCTTTTGAAGTGAGCTTAACGTAAAATGATGTAAGTTTTTAATTAAAAAAATAATTTTATCTTTCTTTGCATCAAAATTTTAAAATAAAATTTTAAAAATAAATCACGATAAAATGCGCGTTTGATTCAATTCTTTAATTAAATGGATTTTTTAGAAAATTATTTAAATCTTAACGAATATAAAATTTTTCATCAAGGTTAGATTTTTAATAAACTCAATTGTTAGAAAATGTTCATTTCGATTCACTCATTTCAATTCGTTCAATTTGATAAAACTTTTATATTTTTATACTTTTCTTCAAGCGTTAAATTACTTCAAAATGTAAAAAATCTGCAATACAAAAATATCAAGTTTTAATTTGGGTTAAGTCATTCAGAATTTTGAGTATACAGACCAAGCCTCAAGAAAGACATTTGCGACAAGAAAGTTTACATAACATTTATCTGTACAACAAGTCAATTTCCAAAGATTCAAAAAATGGACAAACAACAAGAGGACATAATTTCGCACCTGAAAGCGACTGATTGAAATTTCTTTGAATGTAACTTATTTCAAACAAAGTTTCAAGTTTATAGAATCGTCTAACAATAATAAACTTTACTCTCAAATTTATGAATTTTTAAGTTAAATAAAATATTTTTCGAACAATTAAAATTGGATTTAGATCTTATCTCTAGTGGGTATCAGCTATTTGTATGATTAAATCGTTACAAAAATAAGTCTAATATTTCACGAGTTGTAATTGTTTAGACAACTTTCGAGTAAACGAATAATCTTAAAAAGAATTGAGCCAAATTTCAGCTAATCTAATGTTTGAAATTTTTTTCTAGAATATTTCTCGTTAAAAACTATTTTAATTGAAGTTAGTTTGTTAGTAGTAAAGAAGTTATTTTAATTAGTAGATTAACTAAAAATGTTAGTATTTCAAACCAAAAAAAATGATTAGGTAAAATACCTGTTTGTTAAATTCGAGCTTATAAGGTTCATGAACGTTACAACTACCAGGTTTTAGTGGTATTTTTTTAAGCATTTTAGCTTTACGTCTGACATTTTCAGACTGTAAACAAACTACATTTTTTGTTTGACTATTAGTCATGTTTAAATAAATCTATAAACAAAAAGTTAAGCGATAGAATATTAAAAAAAAAATTAAGCTAAAATAGTCAAGGAATTTAAGGAGAATAAATAAACAAAATTCTAATAGAGTCTTCAGCCTTTTTTAATAATTTTAATTTTTTTTCTTTCAATCTTAACTATCTTGCCTGATTTCCGCCTTGATTATGACATTTATTAGCCTTTACTGGCTTTTCGGCGCTACGTCTATTTGCTAGCGCATCGACACAATAAGTATTACTACTAATCTGTAAATTTTTAAAGATATTAGAATTTTTTTTATTAGGATTTAATTGATTAAAATTTAAGGTTTTTAACTTACAGCACCAGAATAGAGTGAATCTGAAGGTATCCATAGTTCAGGATAAATATTTTCTATGTACCATTTAAATGAATTACACTGTAGTTTTTCTCTTAATTGTTTTCTTTCAGCAACATCACCATAATTACCCTAATTTAATAAAATCAATTAATTCATAAGACTAATTAAGTTAATGTTAATTACCAAGCGATGGTTAAGACGTTCGTAATAAATATTTTTGTAGTCATCCATCCATACTTCGGCTACACGAATGGAATTTTTTCTTACTACATCAACACCAGGTAACCATTTATAAGGTGATCGTTCCCTAAAAATATGGCCGACATGACTGCATGGGGAAGTTAATAATTTTCCACCGCACATCCAAATACGAAAAGAAATTTCTAAATTTTCTCCACCCCAAATATCCATTTGAGCATCATATGTTCCTAACTTTTCAAAATATTGTTTACTCATAGCAAATAAGCCACCAGCCATTGTTGGTGATGGTACTGGATCATGGTCTGATGTACGTTGTTTATATAAACGATCAGGTAAACCATGCCAAGTGAATTGCAAATTCCAATCGAAGCCTCCAACGCTAACTCGACTTGTTGTTGAATATTTATACTCAAATGTTTGTTTGTCAATAATGTCAATCATTGGTGTAATGACATTAGTTTCATCTTTTTTTATTTCATTTAAAAGTGGTTCTAACCAGCCTATAGTGGCTTCTATATGAGAATCTAAAAATACTAAGACTTCGCCTGTTGCTTCACGAGCTCCATGTAAACGAGATCTAATAAGACCTTCTCGTTTTAAATTACGCAGAACCCTTACTTTATTACCATAATTTTCTCTCAAATACAAGTCGAAAGCTTCGCCCAAATAGTCTTATTATAGAAATTAATAAGAAAAATGTATTATTTGTAAGTATAATTTAAAAATTAAATTACCAAAGTCTGAAAAATCATCGACTAGTAAAATTTCTTTAAGTAGATGTGGTGGCGAGCGATTTATTAATGAATTTATACCTCTAACCAAAACACCCCAAGCTATAAATAATTTTAAAAAAATTAGACTTTTACGGACTTATTTTCTGACAAAAAAAATTTACCTTCGTTGTGAAAACACATAATAACACTAGCTGATGGTAAATTTGGAAGTATTGGATCATTTTTGCAACTAGAGAAAAAAATTTTAATATTTTTTGTTTGAAAATTTTCTACAAATAATTTTTTTTTAATTAAAATTTTTAACTAATTATTGAAGAGTCATGTCGAATGAGACCAGATGTTCAAAAAAATGGGATCTTAAATATTATGTTAAGAATGTGATCATCGCAAAAAGCTAACAAGTTTGGTAATTAAAATTACCCAAAAATAATTTAAAATAAATATCGAATTTTTTTGGTCAAAATTTTGTCCTATAATTTTCGTGAACAAAATGACCACATTCTTGTTATGAAAATTTATAATTGATAAAGAAGATAACAATTTTTGTGAACAGCTGATCATAAAGTCGACATGAAATTTATAAAATATTGTTTCTTAAGTTCGTAGATATACTAAAAAAAGAGTCAACTCTATAATTTAATTTTATTGTCGTCTGTGCAGCAAGTCATGTTTCTTATATGAAATATTTTGTATCCCATAAGCAGGGACGACCAAAAGTTGCGATCGAGTTAGCTGAATACTTGGTTGCTTAAGTCAAAAAAAATTTTGATGGTTATTGTTAATTGTTTTGAGTGATTTTAGGGCTAATGAATATCTTTAAGTTTTAGATTTGGCCTACCTGTCCAGAGAAAAATTAGCTTAAAGTTAAAAAATCGCAACTTTTGGTCGTCCCTGTCCATTAGAATATACGGTTTAAAAGATTAGGGCCTGAATTGAAATTAATTCTAATGCAAATATAAAAGATTTTATACGCTCATAATGCTAATTTTACTGTTAAAATACGATTAAAGTATTAAATTAAAAAATAGTTATTTGTTAAAACCAATACAAGTTGACATGATTCAAAGCATATCTTAATTTTTTTTTAGGTATCCCGTGAGTAATACAGCACTTGCTTTGAAAATAAAGGAGTTTCCGGCAGTGTTACTTGCAACAGAAATATTTTTACTTGAAATTTATTTTCTTTTAAAATACTTAAATATTTCAAAGTTTTATTAATTTGGCTCATTTTTATTTAAAATAAAAATTCTTTAAACTATCCTAAAATACCGTAAACTCGCCCAAACAACACGGGGTTAAAAATCTTAAATTTGTTTTTTTACCCCGTATTTAACACGGTTTCTGGACATTTTTACATTTCGAATAAAATTTAATTTATTTTTAAATTTAGAAAAAAATTATATTTTTTACATGTTTAATACCGCAATAAAAAAGAAATTTCAGTTTTAGTACCGACTTAAAGCCATTCTGTAGAAATGTCCAGAAACCGTGGTAAACACGGGGTTAAAAGGCAAATTTACGGTTTTTAACCCCGTGGTCGAACATGCGAGTTTATGGTAAGAGATGACATAGTATCAGCAGTCATTAAAAAATTAGAATACTTTAAAGTTTATATACTTCACTTAACAACCCTAATAAAATTTATAAAACTCAAAAACGTAATGTTTTATTGTATTCCTTTTACTTCAATGGTTGTCTTTTAATTTTCTGGAGAAAGATAGATCCTTGGTAAATTAAAAATCTTACCCTTCCAATCGGATATCCGGTATGGATCTGTTTAGCGGCATTAGATTGCTTACATAATTATTAAAAGCATATTTATTCCACCCCTCATCATATTTCTCTTTTTCTTCAGGTGAAAGTTTTTTCTCGTCAATATTCATACCTTTAGCATTAGCACCATTTTCTTTAATTAAATGATATTTTTTACTATTATCATATTTATCGATTAGTTTACGCAACTCCAATAATTTTTGATCATTTTTTTGATTGTCAACACCATTTACTAAACCGGGATTATCAACTTGATTATCGCCACCATTATCTATTTGTGGATTATTATTTACATTTTTGTGATCATTATTTTCTATTATATAGTCATTTCCTAAATCTCTAGGATTTCCTTTTTTAACATGACGTGTCCCACTACCATCTGATAAAGAAATATACAGAACATAGGTGAACAAACTAAGAATTATTAATTTATACAAATTTCTTCGACGTATAAAATAATAACGATTACAAACGTACATTTTTTTTGAAAGACAAAGGTGAATAATTTAACAAATAGGAAAAATTAAATAAAAATAATTATTTTTCAAAATCCGTAATTATCTTTTTTTTAGTATTTTTGAATCATTTTGAGGATCATTGAAAATCTCGAGACGGAATTATTTTCAATTTTTAAAACAAATGTTTTTTCTCGTTTAAGGAAAAAAAATACTAATCTAAAAAATTCAAATGCTTTCAAATTTAGAAAACAAAAAAGAAAAGAAAGAGAGAGAGAGATAGCAAGTAAAATGCGACGTGTTACTTAGCAAAAAAAAAACTAAAAAATATTTTTTGCCTTTGTTAAAAAGAAATAACTTGGTTTTTAATTGTTTTTGATTTTACTATTAATATTTTAGTAAAATAAAAAAAATAAATTTTCATATTTTATTTTTCTTTGAAAAATTTCGTGCTGAATTTGGTATGAACAAAAAAGACCTTACTGCTTCATGATTCTTTGATTGTGACGTATTTTTTCTTATCAAAAATATAATACCACGTTTACTGATGATATTGCATTCTTTGATGAAGTTTTTTAAATTTTTTTGCATTAATTTTTTTAAAGCAATTTTTAAAATGTTACGCAGGAATTTTATCTAATAATAAGAAACATTTTTAACTTTGATCAAAAATTCTTTAGAAAATTTCAGAAACTTTTTCTTGAATTAGAAATAACCGTGTAAATATAATTACCGTAAATTCCCATTTTTTCCAGGTATAAAGACGAAAATTTCGATTCTATACCATAGACCAATGGTGTTAATGAATACACTTTATGATAGAAAATTGTGACGGTATAAATTATGTTTATATCCATAAAAATATCTCCTTTTTAGACTATTTACAGTATTTTATCAATTTATTACTTATAAACCACCTTTCTTCTTTTATAATGATTCATTTATTTTTAATTCCTTTAAAATCGATGAATTAATCAACTTAATTTTTTGTACCATGGAACAACTCACTTTTAATTCCATGGTACAAGATAGAATTTTCAAAATCACAAAATTATCTTATAAATATATAACTATAAATTAGGCAAGCTTTCTAAAAGGGAACATTTATAGGGGATGAAAAAATTGCAACCACAATTTGAAATATGTTTAAAAAGCTAAAAATAGCGGCTAAAAAAATTTTTTTAATACATTTTTCATCCCCTAAAAATGTTCCGTTTTTTTTTTATAAATCTTGCCATTAAGATTTTTATATTATAAATAAATACATAGGATAATTTTTAAAATGATATTTTCCTTCGAAAAAATTAAAAACTCCTAGTGATACAAACATGATTGGTACCGTCATAGTTTACTATCAAAAAATTTGTACAAAACTGAAAAGAACAATTTGTACCTTGTAATAAAAATAGGGTCTTACGGTAAGCATAACTAAAAGAAAATTACTAAAACCTAAACATGGACATAAAAATTGAGAAAATAAAGTCAACGGTTATTTGTCAAAAGTTTAACTTTTTTGCTTTTAAATTTAGCTAAAATAGCGTTTTGGAATTTTAGTAAAAACCAAAATTTTGTGAACTTGGAATTTTATGGGAAGTTTACGATTTCGTTTAACCAAATTCTTGAATTGGAATTCTAATTAAACTCAACATCATTCGAATGTAATACAGTTTCATATTTTATCACAATTTTTTTCTTTGTGAAATATTTTCTTATTCTACTTAAAAAGTAAATTAGAATTTTCCAAAAAAAATGTCAAAAAAAATTTAAAAAATTGGTCTTGATATAAAATTTCATTTTTTCTGAAATCATGAGAAAATATTTTAAGAAAGGATGTTTAAAAATTTCTACTTAATATATTTTAAATAGTTACCTAATCAATGATTTTTAAAAAATTATTATGGCTTTTAAATTAATATGAAAATCATAATCTTTACTAAATATTTTTTTTTTATTTTAAAGCATGTTTTACTAAAATTAAACCTTAATCCTAAGCGAAATTACTTTCAGTATACTTTTTAAATCATTTTTTTTTAAATAATTTGAAGTCATAAAAAGTAAAACTTTTAAGGTCTTAAAAGTATTGAAAATAAAAAGAGAAACAAAAAATGAGTAATTATTTTTTTAAAATTGATTCTTAATTTAAAAAAAAAATCTAAAAGATTAGTGAAATGTAACTCTATGATTTTTTATTTTTCAATTTTGTTTTATTTGGTCACGGATGCAAAGTTTATAATCCTCAAATTAATATTTTTTTATTTTTCTAAGTCTCTATACTCATCTAAACAAATTTGAAATTCAAATAATCTTTTAAACTTTTTTTAAAAATTTATCTTTATGAAACATTAATCAAAAACCAAATAAAAACTCGTTTTAATCATTACGTTTGTCTTATTTTACTCTATTTTAATTATTTTTTTCTCAAATTTTTTATTTTTGAATTACAAGAAATTCACTTTGGAAATAATAAAACTCATCAAAAATAAAATCAAAACTCTTAAAATTTAGAAACCTTGAATACATGAATTTTTATGTTTTAAATAAAATTTTATTGGTACCTTGAGAAAAGAAAATTTGTCAACGAAAATCTTTCTCTTAAATTATACGGATACTTATCCTTTTGACCCGCAGTTTACTGAGTAAATTAATATTTAATTAACAGATAAATCAAATTACATCTTAAAAATTTACATTCTTGACCTTATTATTTTAAATCCTTGAATTCTAATACTCTCTATTTTATTTCTACTCAAAATCCCCTTTTTTTTATTTTAAATAAAAATGCCTTAGTTTCAATAAATATATTTGATGTCATTTTTGAACTATTTAAAACTTTATTTTTTCGCGTAGTATTTGTAAAATCTACGCAAAATATTTGCACTAGATGATAAAATCAAATTTTAAATCAAGTTGATAGGTATCACATTATCATCATCTTTAAAAATCACCAATATCATCTATTAAAGGGCTAAGAATTGAAATTTTTATACTTTAACACGTTCATACAATAATTGAATACTTAGTATGAAAAAAAAAAA
>NTPY01000824.1:653183-686141 GCA_002922825.1 Brachionus calyciflorus
CATGATAAGTTTGAACATATTTTTATTACGAAAAAAAAATGATTTTTTTTAACCGATCCTTTAACTTTGATAACGAAACTGAATAGATCAGCTGTCAAATATTAAGAAAATTAATAATTTACAATTTGATGATAATAAATAATTGTTATTTGCCTCCCTAATTAACGATTAGAAAGAGATTCTTCGCCGAACTCAAACTCTAAACATTTGTATAATACTTTTTATGAATATTTTCTACCAATTTCTGTCATATTACACCAATTTTGTTTGATAGATATGAAAAATTTTGTCAATAGAAAAAAAATTGCATGAATTATGAGGAATAATTCATGAAATTTTTTGAGTAGAACAGGTTCTGGTTGAATAATAATTTTTCGGGAGGATTGTAAATTAAATGATGTGAATCGGAATTTTTTTTAAACTTCCAAAACTAAATGAAAAGATTCTTGGAGAAAGAAAATTTTTCTAAAATAGATTTCATCATGAATTGATACTCAATTTTTATTTTTGCCCAAGCTTTTTTTTTCTATTGTAGAGAATTTATTACAAAAAAAAATCAAATTATTTATTTGATAACAATTTTTCTTAAACAAGTAATCAAACTATTTTTTAATTTTGTTGGAATTTTAATGCGATTGAAATTTTTTTTAAATATTTTGATTCTATGTTCACTCATCTAGAAATGCACTAAAACAATCGAGATCCATGAAAAAACGCTCAGATATTGCTTTTAAAAAAATTGGTGTTTGTTATTTTTTCAATGGTCCTTTTTTTTAGTTCGGTAGCCGTGCCGTGCCGAACCGAATTCAAAAAATAAAAATTTTAATAAATTCGAAAAAGAATTCTTATTTTGCGAACGGGTACGCTATTAATTCGCAAGGAATGCAGAACAAATTAATTTGAATTTTAGAAAAACAATTAAAAATTGGATCTTATTCATTCAAAATAAGAAAAAAAGAGATTCTGAGTAAAAATTAGCTATCGGCATAAGGTTGGAAATTGAACGCTTGCGCTTTTTATCCACTTAGTCGCAAGAAATCGAAAGTTTTATTCACAAAAATTAATTGATATAGCCCTTATAAATTAGAAACAAATCAACCCTTTGAAGCTTGGTTTATTCTTTCTAATTTTAAGTTCGATTTTTACCTTCAATTTACGTACAATGTCCAACCCTGCATATTGTGTCTAAAAAACCCATACGCGGGTTTATTTTTTAATTTTTTTTACTAAGATGAACTGAAAAAATTTTTATAGAATTGAAAATTTTTTTTGGTAAAAATTGCAGAAAAAAAGAATTTCTCGAAAATCTTAAATTATATAATATTAATTTTATTAATGTTAAAAGAACGAAAAAGAGTCTTTTAAACCCAGCGGGGTTTCTAGTGTTAAAAATTAAAGAATTGGATTATTTTTCGTATTTAAATACAATTTATGTAACAGTATTGAGAATTTCTTTTGGCAAGTTGAGCCTTGGTTTAAGTTTAACTCGAGGCTTTCGAAAGTACTTTATCGAGAACCTTTTTGTTCTTTTATAAATAAAAAAATCTAAGAATGATGTAAGAATTCGTTGTTTATTTTTTTTTTTAAATTCTGTAAAATCCGTACTACTCTGATAAATTTATAAATCCTATCGTATCTTTAAAAGATCTTTCAAAAATTCCACAATAACGGAGGGAAATGAATATTTTTCAACTTATTTTCAAATAATCAATCGGTTTTTATTTATTTTTATTAATTTTCGTCTTTAAGTTCAGCAAAAATAACAATAATTTAAGAATACTTGATTCGTCGTTAAAAACAAAACGTCTCTCAATCAAATTTTTCGATATAAGCAAGTCTTGCAATTTTAATTGGTGAAAAAAAATTAAAAATTTAAATTTTTGGTTAAAACATTTATTGTTTATTTTTTTTAAATTTAATAAAATTTTTCTTGTTCGATAAAAATTAATAAAATAAAGAGTATTTTGAATGAGATTTAAAAAAAAATAAAAAAAAAACTAATCTATTTTTAAAAAAGGGACTTGAAAAATCAGAAAAAAAAATCATCAAAATTTCTCCCTAGTTTCTTTTCTTTCACTTGTTAAGAAAACTTGTTGCGTCAAATAGGGTCATAAATTATTTTTTGTTCTATATAAAAATATATTTATATAATAATAAATAAATTAATTAGAATTAGTTTCAAACTAAAATTTGTAAGTTTTACAAATTTCAATATTTTATAAATATTTTATTTTTTTTTTTGTTTAAGGCACGGGTTAAATAAAGGAGCATATAATATTTTGAATTAATAAATAAATTTAAAAAAAAAAATACATAAAATAAAAAATGCCTTTTTAGTGTTCATATCATTTCTTGTAAAAAATGATCCAAGCTGTCGATTCGAAAAAATCTAAGAAAAAAGTTCCTCTAGTCTAAAACACAAATAGACATCAATTTTTGTTTTCTCTACTTTTTTAATTGAAAGTTTCCTCATCGATGCTTATAAAAAGGCTTTTGAAATAAATAAAAAAGAAAAAAAATGTATTTATAATTAAAATATTGATTCAGGTGTTTTGGTAGCTTTCATATTTTAATCATCTTTTTTGCTTGGTGTAACTAAAATTAAAAATAAAAAAAAGAATTTAATTTTAAAATTTCTTGGCAAAAATTAAAACTCAAATCAAAATCAAGCATCAATCAGGCACAAATAAAAAGGAGTAGGGTTGAGGGAGTTTCCAAAAAAAATTTCAAACAAATTAAATAATTTTATTTTTTTTTATGTCACCAAAAAAATTTAATTCATATTTTATAAATACGAAAAAAAAAAGTTAAGTAAATAAATTATCCGACAAACGACTTGTATCAGGAAAATGATCTGATTAAAATCAAATTTAAACAAAATTGAATTTATCTAAGTAAATTATATTTTTAAAAAAATGGTTGCACTTTAAATACTATCACAAGTTAAAAGAGAGGATATTGTTGTAAAAGAACGGCATACGCAGCCCACATTAAACTCAAAGATAACAAATTAATAAAAGACTCTTTTTGTTTACCATCAACATAATTTCTCGAAACGTATTTGAGAGTTTCGTCCAATAAAACAACAGGAATAGAGATTTTCAATACGGCCATCCATTCTTCTAAACTAAGTGGACATATTTGAAATACAGTCTTAAAAGAAAAAGGCCCAAAAATTAAATTTTTTTTGCTTCAAATATTTAAAAAAAAATTAAGTGCAAATTATTACGTTAAAAACTGGTACGTAGAGAATCATAAAATGTAGAGACATTGATAAACCGATGGCTAACATCAACCAGATGTTGGTCCATGGAGGCATTTTAATCAATGATTGATTCTCAGACAAACTGTTCATGGCATTCAACATTTCAATTGTAACCAATACGCTAAGAGCCATTGTCATTGGATGTGGATCATCGAAAACATCACAGTCAATATCGGCCCAATCTTTACCACCGGCAGCACATTGGAAGTGATGAGTCTTTAAGAAAAAAAATTATTAAAATTAATTTAAAAAAAAACAAAGTTTTTGAAAACAGTCCAATGGGTTTTTTTGAAAAAAATTTAAAGAAAAAATCATGCTAAACTCTTTTAAACTCTTCATTCAAATCAAACTAAAGAAAAACTCTAATAAAATAACTCTTATCCTACCAATTGGTACCATGATAGTAATGGACCATCGTTATAATAGACGTACCACCATGCAGAGGCGCCAACTGTGGCAGCTCCGACATAGACTGTATTTAAAAAAAGAAAAAAAAAATTAGTAAATTCTGAATTAAATTTTAATACTAACCAAATGCCAGTAAGTCAAATTTGGTCCATTGCTGGCTTTCATAAACCACCAACAAGACGCGCCAACTGTAGCAGCACCAACATAGGCTAATTTTTTTAAAGGGGTTAATTTACGGTTTGTTTTAGTTAAAATTTTGACTCATTGTATTTGATTTAATTTTTTATAAACACAAAAATTTTCTAAAAAAATGACAAAATTCTTTCACATTTTCATTTTAGTATTGATTTAACTATTTCTTGAGCCAAAAAATCAGGCTATGATATTTAAATAAAAAATTTTTTCAACCTCTTGTTTTTGAGTTCTGAAAATAACCAGACTTTTTTATAAAAAGTGGAAAAATTTTGTCATTTTTAATATTCATGATTTACTTACCACCAATAGCCATATATCTAAAGAATAACCATGGAGTAATTAAAGATTCTTTTGGTGAACGTGGATGTTTTTCCATAATATCCAAATCAGGTGGATTGAAGCCTAGAGCAGTAGCTGGTAGACCATCAGTAACCAAATTAACCCATAATAATTGTACCGGGATGAGGGATTCTGGTAAACCAAGAGCAGCAGTTAAGAAAATACAAACGACTTCACCAATGTTTGATGAAATTAAATAGCGAATAAATTGTTTCATGTTATTGTAGATGGCACGACCTTCTTCAACAGCAGCTACAATTGATGAAAAGTTATCATCAGCCAAGACCATTTCTGAGGCGGATTTAGCTACGGCAGTACCGCTACCCATAGCAATACCAATTTCGGATTTTTTCAAAGCTGGAGCATCATTTACACCATCACCAGTCATAGCAGTAATTTCACCATGTGATTGTAAATATTCGACAATTTTCGATTTGTGTGATGGCTCGACACGGGCAAACATTTTAGCACTGCGACAAGCTTGACTTTGTTCAGTTGGGGATAAATCATCAAATTCACGACCGCTAAAAGCTTTACCTGTTGAATTTTCATCCTCAGAGAAAATACCAATTCTTCTACAAATGGCCTCAGCTGTATTCTTATTATCACCAGTAATCATAATTACTCTGATGCCAGCTTTTCTACATCTAACAATGGCATCTTTAACTTCAGTTCTTGGAGGGTCCAACATACCAACAACACCAACAAATGTAATATTTTGTTCATAGTTAATAAATTTACGAGCATCTTCTAAATCTAAATCTTCTTTTCTTGGTGGGTTATCGATACAACCTAAGGCTAAACATCTCAAAGTATCTTTACCAGTACCATATTGTGTAACTAATCTCAACATTTCTTTTTTGACTTCATTTGTTAATGGGACTGTTTGAGTACCAATACGAATGTGGGTACATCTTTCAATGACACTTTCCGATGCACCTTTAACGTACATTCTTGGACTTGATTTACCTGGTTGAGCTGGTACGACAAAAGCACTCATTGATTTACGATCACGTGAAAATTCCAAAGTAAATTCTTTTTTGAATTTTTGACGAATGACGTTGTTGCAGCACATGGCTTTATCTTGTGGTGATAAACTTGATTTGTTTGTTTTGTAGACATTCATTTTTTCGACTAAAACAGTCAATGCTGTTTCTGTAGCTTCACCGACTTTTTCATAAATTTTTTTGCTTTCATTGTAATCTAAAGATGAATCGTTACAAATGGCAGCAATAGTAGCTAATTCGACTAGACCCTCTTTAGCTGAGCAATCAATTTCTTGACCGTTTTGTAAGACTTTACCGACTGGTTCATAAGTTGAGCCAGTTATTTCGTATTCTTCTATTTTTGGATCTGTGTTTTTACCATCAAAAATAAACATACGACAAACAGACATTTGATTTGTGGTCAATGTACCTGTTAAAGAAGAAAACAATTATTTATAAATAGTCTCTATAGATTTTGCTTCGATTCATACACAATTTAAAAATTTCAAGTTCATTCTTGAATTTTCAAAATTTAGCTAAAAAAATAGCTGAAATTAAGTTTTCATAGTAAACGTGAGGTAATCGAATTTAATAAAAAAATTTTAAAAAAAAGATCAACGCTTACCTGTTTTATCAGAGCAGATAACAGAAGTACAACCTAAAGTTTCAACTGATGGTAAAGATCTAACAATAGCATTTTTCTTAGCCATACGTCTAGTACCTAAAGCGAGACAAGTAGTAATAACAGCTGGTAGACCTTCTGGGATAGCAGCAACAGCTAAAGCGACAGCAATTTTGAAATAATAGATAGCACCACGAAGCCAAGAACCACCATGTACTGGATCATTGAAATGTCCGATATTAATAGCCCATACAGCAATGCAAATAACAGTGATAACTTTAGACAATTGTTCACCGAATTCATCTAACTTTTGTTGTAATGGAGTCTTTTCTTCTTCAGTTTCGCTCATTTCAGTTCTAATTTTACCAATTTCAGTTTGTAGACCAGTTCCAATAACAACACCACGACATTTACCAGCAGCAATGTTAGTACCAGAAAATAGGATGTTTTTCTTATCTTGATTGACGGCTCTGGTATCTGGGATTGGTTCATTGTGCTTAATAACAGAGACAGATTCACCAGTTAATAAAGCTTGATCAATTCTCAAAGTAGTTGAGAAAATGCTTGTTATTCTAATGTCAGCTGGTACTTTATCACCAACAGCTACTTCGACAATGTCACCAGGAACAAGTTCTCTGGCTTTAATACGTTGAGCTAGACCTGGTTTATTTTGACGAATGACTTTGGCTATTTCTGGCTCGTATTCTTTCAATGCTTCAATGGCACTTTCGGCATTACGTTCTTGCCAAACACCAACAGATGCGTTACAAATGAGAATCATTAAAATTACAAGTGGTTCTACAAAAGCACCAATTGCACTCTCGTGTTCGTCATGCTCTTCGAAAATGGCCAAAACCTAAATACAAAAAAAATTTTATTTTTTTAATTTAATTCTTAATTTGTCTTTCAAATAACTTACAAATGAGATCATGGCAGCGCCCAATAAAATCTTAACTAACAAATCATCGAATTGTTCTAAAATCAATTTCCATAATGGCTTGCCTATAAATTTCAAATATTTAGTAAAACTTAATTTAAAATAGTCAATCACAAATTTTCATTTTTTTAAGGAAACTCCGGTGAATTTTTTAATTTAACTTTTAAGTAGATTGTTAGAAAAATTCTTGAGCTTGACTAGTTTTTTTTATGTCAAATTTTGTACTTTAAAAATTTTATTGGAAAAATTTAAACCTTTTAGCTTTTTGAAAACGTAGCAAAGTTTAACGTCTGATAAAAAGTTGCCCTCACTAATTTAAGTCTTAATATACATAAGCAAAAGATTATTTGCCAATGTGGTTAATCTCTTGACCGTTTAAAAAGATTTTTTTTTTAAATTCAAATAAATTATTTAAATTTGAATTTAATTCAAATCTACTTGTAAATATTGGACATCGATTTTTTAGAGGAATAATTTCAGAATTTCTAGAAAAAATTAATTAAATTTAGATAATCAATGGAAAAATATTCCAAGTGTTTTTTTTTCGAACCTTAAAAATATTTGTGATTTTGGGAAAAAAAATTAAAAAAAAAAGTGCGAGACCTTCTTCAGCTGGCAATTCATTTGGTCCATATTTTTCTTGGGCTCTTTTGACTTGTTCATCCGAATAGCCTCTGTTTTCTTCGACATCAAAATGCTTGAGTATTTCCTCGTTAGACTTAGTCCAAGCTAAATCCATTTTTTATTTTTTGTTTTTTTAACAATAAAATTCAAAAAACAAAAACAAATTTCGAAAAAAAACTACACACACACAAGGATTCGAAATTTAAAAGAGATTTGCTATGATTTCGTCTATTCGTGTACAATTTATTAGCTGTCGATGCAAGATGATGATGTTGCAACTTTATTTTATCAAATAAGAGAGAGAGAGAAAAAAAAATGAGAGAGAGAAAACTTAAAATTAATAGAATTCAAAAATGTGTAAAAATTCTATTGAAAATTTTGCAATTTGTCTTTCTTTTTTTTATTTGCTCAGAACCAAAGTAATCTGATTTTTATTTGTCTCGTTAAAATTCTCTCCAATCTTTTTTTTTCTAAACAAAAAAAAATGAAAAGTAAAAAAAAGAAAAATTTCAAATTTAAAAAAATATATAAGAAAATAGCGTTATCTGAATTTAAAAACAGATTATTGAAAGATTCTGGTGGAAGCGTTATATATATAAATATTAAAATATCACTATATCTTTTTCTTTAGTAGATGAAAAAAACATGAGCTCTCAAAGTGGTTAAGAAGAAAGCCTATATTCGATACCTAAACTAGGAAAATTATTTGTTGTTGTTGTTGTTTTTTTTCATTGTTTTCTTTAGTTTAGAAGCATAATTATTTAAGAATCCTTTATTCTTTTATTCTTTACTATTCGATAATCTCACTGAATTTATAAGCTAAAATAAAAGCAATGATGATGATGATGATAAACTCTATTCCAAACAAAATTATCTATCTAATACGATTGAATTATCTATATATGTAAGTTGTTTTGTTTTTGGAGTTTACCAGCAAATCAAAGCTAAATAAAAAATTATCATAAATAAATCGAATTCAGATCGATTTTAGATTCGAATAAGAACGCTTTCAATCTATAATCGATCTAAATTGATTTTTAATTTTAAAGGGTTAGATGAATAAATTATAATAATTCTAGTTCAGATGGTTTTAACTATATATAAATATATATAAAGCATGCTTTAACACAATTCTGATTGATTGTCCTGAATCTATACCGTAAATGAATCGACATGTAAGGAAATAACTTATAGCTTGCTTAAAGAAATAGATATTAAATTAAAAAAAAATTCTTGAAAGCTTGCTTTATCCTAAAAATTCTTATTTTTTTTAGTTTTGAACTGAAAATAAAATTGAAATTTACACACAGGAACTCTGGATAATTCCTAATTTTTATAATGCAAAATTTTGCAATAAAATAAAAAGAAAAAAATTAGTTCCTAAAAAAAGTTATCGTCATTTCTAAAATGCATACACCTAAGACATGTACTATCAAATTTTCAATTTTTGAAATTTAAAAAAAAATGCCTTATTCATTTATTTTTCAAAAATAAAATATGCTTTGTGTCATTTTATAATTGGAGGATTTTAAAGCATAAACGGGTACTTGACATCATAAGATTTAAGATACTAAACAAAAAAAATTTACAACTAAATTTTTTTTCTAAAAACCCTTTGAAAAAAAAAAGTGTTTCTATCTAGTCTTGTGCAATTTTTGTAACTTTTTTTATTTTTGTTTAGGAAAAATCAATATTTATCAGTCTAATACCTTTATATTACGCTTACCAAAATAGATATATATTACAGGTTAAAGCTTAAATAAACCTCAACCATCTCTCTTCTTGTTATTATTATTATCTTATCGCTTATTATTGTTTTTGTTGTATGAATTACATCATCAGTTAATATTTATCTGTATTTAATCAATCAATAATCTTCCGATGCAAATAATTCCAAAAAGTTAAAATAATATTTAAAAAAATGCTAAAATTTTCTGTTATTTTTTTATTGAATTGTTGCTTAAGCTTAAGATAAAGATTCTTAATTGATTTAGCTAAATACAAATAAACAAAAATCGAACTTTCTTCTATCTCTCTCTCTCATACACACTAACTCGTTCGATCTATTCTAAAGAACACTAAATTCTAAAATTATTTAATCTGTTCCTAAAGGTTTAATTTCTTGCTTTACTTCTGTGTAAAAGTAATTACCAAGATTTAAAAACTCGTTGTTTGATTCTTATTGTTGTTGTTGTTGTTTTATTTTGTAGCAACAACATAAAAATAATTTTCAAAGACAGACTTTATACAGATTTGAAATAAAAACATAAAATCTATAAACCCTTAGCGTGAATTCTTGCTAAATACTTTGCTAATAGAAAGAAGCAAATTTTGAACTTGTTTTGCTTATACCGTCATTGGCAAAGCTTTTCTTAAGATTAAAGCGTTCTTAGCATTTGTTTTTATTTGAGCATGTTCTTATCTTAAATATTAAAGTAGTTTTATTTTGAATTTAATTTTTATTTTAGAAGAATTCAAAGCGCAACAATAAAAAAAAAAGATTTAAAAATTAAACTTTAAGGAAATACTCTTAGCTTTGAACAAAAAAAAATTAAAACTTAAAAAATCGATTTTTCAATCAAGCTAATGTGAAAACAAAAAATCATTACTTGGACAATATTCTTGAGACAAAAGTTTTACTCAAGTTATATTAATTTGTCTATTATAATTCCTATTTGAATTTTTTTTCCTTAAAGCATACTTAAACAATTTGGTATGTTAATTCGTTATTAGTAAAATTTACTCTTAGTTACTTTGAATAAATAAAACAATAATGCTGATTAATTGAGAATTAATTTTACTCATGAGAAATATTAACTTCCTTAAAAACTTTGCCAGACTTTGAGTTTATTGAATTTTTATAATTAGACCCTATACATTTTTTTTACTCATATTTCGTTTTACACAGTAAGAAAGCTTTTCATAGTTTATTCAAAAAATAATTTAGATTGTTTAAATTAGTTGAGAATGGTTCTAATAAGTTTTAAAAAAAAGAAAAATCTTAATTACAATTTGTTGTAATTAAAAACAAAGAAAAAAATCGAATTTTACTTTTTGTGCTTTTAGGATTTTTTTCTTACGAAATTTATATTTTAAAAATATATTTTTTTTTGCTGTAAAATTTATGTTGAACAAATGTTTAAACGAAGTAAAAAAAAAAAAAAAATTAATGCTCGTTTTATGCTTTGGTGAAAATTCTAAAATCAATTGGGGTTTGATACATTTGATTTGAACTCAATAAAATTTAAAAATTAATTGAATTTGATTTAAATTTAATTATTTTTTGTACAAAAATCCAAGCGGTTATTTTAGTCCGTTACAAAAGTTTTCTTTTTGAAAATTTTTAAAAATATTTTGAATAAATCTTATTTTTTTTTGAATTTTTGTTCTTGAAAAAGCTTAATTTATAAGCAGTAAATAGAGCTCCACTCAGACGATTACAAACAGATTTGTAATTTGGAAAAAATATATTCATACTACAGATATATGAAAAAAATAACCTCATATTAAATTTAGTTCAAATCTAGCGAGAATATCCTATTTGAAATTGTTTTTCTGATCGAGTATCCTTTATAAGAGGTTTAAATTTACAAAAAAAAATTATCGGATCAGCAAAAAAAAAAACATTTTTTACAGAAAGAAACTTAAGAATTTTTTTACTTTAACTTCTAATAAAGATAATTTTTAACGAGGTAAATTAGAAATACGAAATTTTTTTTCTATTAACCCAAAGGATGCAGTTGTGCTTTAAAATATAATTTTGATTTTTATCTTAGTGCAATAAAGACGTGATAAAATTTTAAATAGGATTGTAATACTCACTTAATATTTTAAGCTATTTTCTCAAAATAATTTGAACTGATCTAAAAATTTAATAAATTAACTTTAAATTTATATCCCGAAGAGATTTGTTAAGTATTATTATTATTATAAATGAAGAAAAAATTTGATAGTAATTACATTTTTATTGATTTGAAGTTTTAGATTTATTTTCTGCGAATCAGGAGTAAAAAAAAAATTCTCAAATTTTATTTTCTTCCAAGCGTCTTTCTAATACTAAGGATAAGAATAAAAGAAAACTTACTTTTTGTTTGTTGCCTATGATGCTAGTAACTCTATTTAAACGGGGGAAAAAGATATAAATCAAAAGTCTTCGAGTTATTACATAATATAGAACTTATTCTATGAATATTCAAAATTATCTAGCAACTTTAACATTTTGTTTTTGTTTTTTCTTATTTTCTTTATTTAATTCAAGAGATTAATAAATTATTAATGCTAGAAAAGAAAAAAAAAATCATTATCATCCAAGCTTGGTTTAGCTTAAAGAGCAAATAAAAGCTTAATAGCAGATTTATTTAAATGAGAGAAAACAAAAAGCGTTATTTGGTTATGATAAACTAGATGAAAAAATATGCTATAAATTAATTCTTGATAATTATTTATCATTATTTAATTTTTCTTTTATATAATAGTGGTACCAAAATAAGGAAAAACAATTAGTAAAATCGAGCTTTATTTTAAATTATTATTTACCAAAGCTATGTAAGCTTAAATTTCATTTTGTTGTTGTTGTTGTTTTTGTTTCTGTTAAACTTAAATTTCCTGATTGATAAAATGATAAACTTCTTCTTAATCATTTAAGGAATCCTTCTGTTAATAATCATGGCTTATATCGAAACCTTTCACCTTAATATAAGCTGATTGTTTTTCATATTAGACTTTAAACAGCTTTAATTATTTGCTAATAAAATACAAAGCTTTAGATAATTCTCAAATTAAAGCTTTTCTATTTGTCTATTTGCGCTTATTCTTTTTAGAAATATACAAGTTAGATGTAAATTAAATACACATTTTTTTAAATGAAAATATTGGTAAAAAAACAATTATAAAATTTTTAGAAAGGATGTAATTTAATAAAAAACATTATTTTACAACAAATTTTTAAAGAAATTAAAGCCAATTTTTAGGTGAGAATAGCTTAGCGCATGTTCAAGCAAAAGGTCCTTGGTTTAATGTGGTAGAAGGTTTGAAGAACGCTCACAGAGAACCTCTCCAGAGTCAAGTCAAGAAGGTTCGATTTATTAAGAATTCTCAGTTTTGAAAATCTGATTCTAAAGCGTTTGAAAAAAGTCAAGTTGATGATTTTACTAGCGTTATTGCCGTATCCGCTTGCAGAGAAAAGCAGAAGTTCTTTAGCGAACTTAAAATTCGAGACAACGCGTCTCATTCAATTAAAACAATGTTAAAATATTAAAAAATTGAATATTTAATTAAGAGGTGCGTCAGTTCCAATATTGCGGTCATATCACGTGATAAGTCCAAAAATTTGGCGAATAAGGGAATAATATAAATTTATAGATAGGCGCTCCAAAAAAATAAAAACTAAAAACAAATGCGGTTATATGCAAATCCGGTCGTATCTCCTGATATGACCGCAAGATTGGAACTGACGCACCTCTATGAAACAGGCTCTAATGAGAATTTTTTTGATAATTGTTTTGAATAAATAAAAGCGAAATCTTTTTTCTCAAAAAAGTGTCCAAAATATTTAAAGTATGTTTTTAAATGGTCAAAAAATAATTTCAACATAACTTTTTTTTTGATTTTTTGCTTGAAATTTTCAAATAAAAACAAGACCGAAAATCATTTCAAACACAAAAAAGACGTCATGACTTATCGTTTAGATAGGAAAGCTTGTACATGAAATTTTTTTAATGTTCATGAAGGTTCATAAAATTTCATGAACTTTCAAAAATGCTATTTGAAAGTCCGGATTTGTGTATAAAACCTAAGTTTAAAAAGATATAAGCTCCTAAGCATATCAAGTATTATATATAAAGATAAATAGCTTCGATGGTGTAGTGGTTATCACATCTGCTTTACACGCAGAAGGTCGCGAGTTCGATCCTCGCTCGAAGTATACTTTTTTTTTGTCACATAAAACTCAAATTTACACATTTTGACTTAAAGACTTAATAATCTTGAATTTTTTAGTTCCTTGAAACTTAAATAGAAAAAAAAATTCAATTTAATTGAATCGTTTTTAAAAAATATTTTTATCCTTGTTATCCGTGAAAATAATTTGAAATTCTGTATTGGTTTATCTAAAAAAAAGTTTAATTCTTTCACATTAAATGCTTTACTAATAATCTTTTCAAAAATAAAAAATTCGAAATTTTGATTTTAAACCCCGTATAAAATAGCGATGTTTTACGGTAACAATGTAAAATTATTTGAATAACAAGATTATAATTAGTCTTATTTTTCATAGTATAGTCCTTTAAAAAAAAAGACTATTTTATTAATTGTCAGCATCAAATTGTTTATTGGAAAACAAAATTTAAGTTTTTAATTATCCTTAAACTAAAAAATGCTTATTTTCTCTTAGTTTTGATAATTAATTTTACTTTATTAGTATTATATTTGTGTGTTCCTTTTTTTGGTAAGTTCAAAAAGAAACTCCCAAATCTCATTTCCCTGTTTAATCACCTTAAATTAGATTTTTTCGAAAAATTTTATTAAAACTTCGTAGGCTTGAAGTCATCCGAACAAAAAAAAATTTTGTTTGCTAATAATTTTAGTCGCTTGTGGGAACATATAATGTATTTTTTAATTGAGCGGAATTGCATATAGCAATAATTGATCAAATTAAAACTTTATTCAAGAATGATTAAGGCATTTTGTTTAATTAACATACCAGAAAATTATTCTATGCTAAATTGGATTTTTTTTGAAAAGTTCAAATTTTGGTTGATTCTAATAGACTTATTTATGGGATTATTATTTCAACAGAATAAAAAAACTTTTCAACACAAATTGAAACTCATCGTCACAAATTTGAATCTTCTCACCACAAATTTTCCAAAAATAGAAAAAAATTTTGAACAAAAAAAAAAATATCGAAAATTTTTTTAACACAAAAATTAAGGAATAAAAATAACTTAACAACACCAAATTTATTGAAAAAATGCTGAATTTGTTAAAATCTAAAATCTCATGACATAAGTTTTGTAAAAAATCTTTACATTTCATATTTTTACAAGATTTGAAAAATTAAAAAAATTCAAACTTATTTATACTAATTTTTAAAAATATACGTTTTACGTTAAATGGCGATTGTTACAAGTAAATATCCACCACTGTAGATAAACATTAGTTATTTTATGTGACACCAATTGGAGTCGATATTCTTTAAAGTAAAATTAGAAAAAATTCGACTTGGTCGATGATGTTGGTTTAGGAGTCAAAGAAAATTTTTGCCCGTCTATGATTTTTTAGGAAAAAAAATTTTTTTGTTCAAAATTTTTTTCTATTTTTTAAGATTTGTGCTGAGAAGATTTAATTTTGTGTTAAATAGTTTTTTCCTATTTTTGAAAAATTTGTGGTGAGAAGATTCAAATTTGTGACGATCAGTTTCAATTTGTGTTGAAAAGTTTTTTTATTGTGTTAAATAGGTAGACCCCTTATTTAATTACAAAATATGAGTTCAAATAATTTAAAGTTTTATCTTGTATTTTTCATATGGCTTTCAGGATATAATTTATTAGACACAAAGTATTCGACAAAAAAATCAATTAATCAATTTTAAATAAATTTTCTTTCAAAAAAAAATCTCTAATTTAATAATCAGATTATTTATATTCAATTAAAAAAGACAAAAATTTAAGATAAGACATGATATCACTAGACCAGTTGACAATTGTATGTACAAATTTTCTGTATTTGACTGTTCAAGTTTTAGACTATTGATCAAATATACCAGGACAATTTGAACTACCAGGACAATTTGGAAAATCGGTATTGTTGCATCTCCAAGTTATTTTTCCACTTGTTGATTTGTAACTAGACTTATACTCATATAAGTCAACTAGGTGAACCATCTTTTTTGTTACGAGAAGACTTAATTAAATTTAAACTTCCATTCAAATTCAAATTTAAATCACCAAACAAACAAGACAAGTCGTCCATTATTTAAATAATTTTGATAATTCTCAATGAAAATTAAAAAAAGAAAAAAAGAAAATGAAAAAAAATGACTAATCAAAATTTGGTCGAAATATATTTGTCGAATTTAAAAAAAGTTTGTCGAATTAACACATGTCGAACTTTTTTATGTCTAATTTAGTTAGTCGAAATTTGAGTTGTCGAAATAAACTTGCCGAAAATTAGCATAACCCCAGTTCCTTTTTACTTTCTGTTTGACATCCAGCTAAAATTTATATCTCTCATTCCCAAATATCATAAAAGTTTTAAAACATAAAAGAATTTAAAAATCTTTTTAATTATTTTATTTTAATTTAAAAAATTTATGAAATTGATTTTTTTGATTATTTCTTATTAGGAATAGGTTTTTTAATAGCAGTAGCATTGAAACCTATTAACTTTTCTGGTGAATTCGGCAGTATTTTAGTAACAACACCAGTACAAGATGTCAATGTTAATGTTTCTCTAACTAAAATGCAAAAAATAATTTTATAAAAAAATGAATGAAAAAAATTTAAGTTTTTAATACTTGTAAATTTATCTCCTGTTGATAGAACCATTGGTGATTTAAGTAAAATATTAAGTTTAACATGATCACCTCCCAGAAGCATACTTTTATCTTCTGGTAATTTGAAATAAGAGTCGATACTTGATGTTTTTGTTAATAATGGTTGAATATAGCCACTTGTAATGGGTTTCTTACGACCACCTTCTTCTTTTTTTAAGACATAAAGTGATGCTTCGATTAGATTAGTTTGAACAGTTGAATTGGGCTGAGCAGCCATCATACCGCGTCTAACAACACCTGGTTTTATGCCTCTAGCTAAGATACCAACATGTTCACCAGCTGCGCATTCATTGACCGAATTTTTAAAAACGTGAATTTCAGAAGCAGCGGTTTTTATTGTTTCACCATAGCCTACAATCTCCATAGGATCACCTTTTTTTAGTAGACCTCTCGCAACCGTTCCAACTAAAACTTGACCTCTACCGGGCACAGAAACAGTTTTTTCTATTGGAAATAAAAATGGAGATTTAGTGTCACGTTCTGGTGATGGCACATAATTGTCAACCGTGTCCATTAATTTCATAATACTTTCTTTTCCAAGTGACTCATTTTTACCTTCTAAGGCTGCTAATGCCGAACCATTAATAATAGGCGTCTTTTCACTATCATAACCGTAAACAGCTAACAATTCTCTAACTTCCATTTCGACTAATTCGATCATTTCTTGGTCAGCCAAATCAGCTTTATTTAGATAAACAATTACGTGTTTGACACCGATTGCTTGAGCTAAAGCTAAGTGCTCTTTAGTTTGAGGCATAACACCCTTAAAATTTCAAAATCTTTGAAATTTATTTTTTTTATATTTTTATTTTTTAA
This sequence comes from Brachionus calyciflorus, assembly GCA_002922825.1. Taxonomy (NCBI): domain Eukaryota; kingdom Metazoa; phylum Rotifera; class Eurotatoria; order Ploima; family Brachionidae; genus Brachionus; species Brachionus calyciflorus. The sequence goes on from NTPY01000824.1 coordinate 669,930, forward strand.
AAATTACATCTGTTGCTGCGATTACTAAAATAGCAGCGTCCATTTGTGACGTACCAGTAATCATATTTTTAATGAAATCAGCATGACCAGGACAATCAACATGAGCTTTAAAAGAAGGATATTATTTTTTTTTTACAAATGTCAATCAATTAAGTATTATTTCTAAATATACCGTAATTTCTTTTTTCAGTAGAATATCCTACATGCATTAGATTTATGGTAATACCGCGTCTTTTTTCCTCTGGAGCTGAATCAATTTTTTCATAAGAAACATAATTAGCAAGTTTTTTTTCAGATAGAACTTTTGTGATAGCCGCAGTTAGAGTAGTTTTACCATGATCAATATGACCTTTTAGAGTTTAAAATTTGGTTTATATTCTTTTGCATTTTTGAAATTTAAAGACTTACCAATAGTTCCTATGTTAATATTTTCTTTTTGAGCTGAATTTAAAACGGTTAAAATTGAAAATGTACAGCTATTCGTACTTTTGAAAAAATTTAATTTGCTTTCAAAGCAAAGTACACTCGAATTAGAATAGCTTTTTAAATTATTTACTATTAATCTGCTAAAAATTGACATGATTATCTAAATAAAAAATTAAATTTAATATTTTTACAGGAACTAAAGCTTCTATGAATTGCTTTAAAAATATATCAAAGCTTAAAATTGTTTGCTTCTAATGTGAATGGTTTCTCACTATAATATTTTGTCGAAAAAAAAATTGAAGTTTTCTGAAAAATCAATCATAATAGTATTCTTTAAAAAAATACGCGCTAATTTTTTTTCGAAACAAGCTATTTCTATATTCTCCTCGTAGTCTAAAGCTTCATAGCCGCCCACTCGAAAAATGTCCGGACTTATTCCGATCACTGATTTTCTTGTACAAAAACGTCTCAGCTTTCACACAAGACGATGAACTTAGCTACAGGACAATTACTTCATTATGCATAAGCATCAGAAAAAAAGTGAAAAAAAATTAAAAATAAAAAGCAATAAACCTTTCCACCTATTAAATATTATCCTTTCTGTAATTTACATTTTGGTCAAACTTTTTTGCTTAACTATGGGTCCATAAAACCTTGTTTTTAATTAACTTTTTGGATGAGACTTCGCAGGCTAAGTTTTTGTCTGACCGCTTAGATACTAGTCTTGCGTGAAAGCTCGTAAAATTTTGAGCAAGAGAAAAAGTGGTCGGAATTTAGCAGAAGTGTTTAAAGCCTTGCTGGGACCGGTCCGTGTTTTTCAAAAAACTGGCGGTCGATGTTTTAGTAACACCCATTTAATAAACTTATATCTTTTAAAATCTTGTTACAAAAACATTGGTCCCTTAAATTCACTAATAGACAAAAGGGTATAGAAGAATGTATAATAGAAAAAAAGAAAATAATTCTTAAATTATATTAAAAATAAACGATTTTTTACCCCACATAGAGTAAATAAAGGACATCGTGCCTGGTCACTTAATTAATGGCTAAAACTTTTTGGTCACATAACCGGTGGTTTATGATATGGTCACAAATTAGGTGAGACCCAAAATTTTGAAAGTAAAGTAAGTTCTGAAGGCTTCTGTTTTCGAAAAACACGAATTTGAGGTCAGTTTTGCGAAAAATTTTAAAATAAAAATTTAAGTCAGGCTATACTAGAGGTTAAAATTGTTTCAAAGTATAAACACGATAAAATAAAATTTATCACAATAAAAAATACTATTCAATAAAAGCAAAAATTCTCTGCATTGAAAAGTGAATGAATAATTTCTAATTGGAAACAAGATTAATTGTTCTTTGACAAATGTAACAGAAAGTAATTTTTATACTAATAGCTTTTCATGGCTATAGGAAATGAAATTAAGACCTCATTTAAGACTTTATAAAAAATTAAATTTATTTTTTACATTATTAAAATGTTTCTTACTAAATGAAACTCTTAAATTTAAAATTACATTAAATAAATTACCATTTGAAAATTTATTATCATCCAATACCACATTCTTGAATGCTAAACGAACATTTTTTTATTGATTTATCATTTAAAAAAGGTCGATTACATTTTAGAATTTCAAATTTACGACTTGTTAATAAATTTGAATTATCTTTATGTAAACAAACAACTAAATTTGGCGCATTTGACCAAATCGGATTATTTGTCAGATTAAAATTATTATTTAAATTTTCATAATTTGAACGATTCGAAACGACTAAAATTACCATTTTGGCATTATTAGTTAAATATTTAAGATAACTAGCCACATAATTTAAATTAAAATTAACTTCAGTGTAACTATTGGACTTGAAAATACTAAACAAAGAAGTTATATTGTCAATGATAAGAAGATTAGGCATTTTAATTGAATCTTGATGATTATTCGTTTCATCCGTACTGGATTTAGTAAGACTAAAAAGAATATCGTTTAAGTGAAAAATGTTAGAGCAGTCAATTTTATTAATTGATTTTAATAAATTAATTTTTTGAGATTTGTCGATTTTCAATTCGTTTTTTGAGATTTTGTAATCAAGAAGATTTTCTATTCTTTTTTCACAAAAATTTTTATTCGAGTCTATGTAAAGACAATTATAATGTGAATGTTTTACTATCATATTTACAATTAGCTGAAAGCAAATTTGAGTTTTACCAGTTGAAGTAGCGCCAGTTATTTCGCTAATTTCGTTCGAATAGAATCCATTTGAGATTAATTCGTCTATTTCTTTCGAACCTGTTTCTATAATGAATAAATTTCTAATATATTTGTCTAGAAGGACATTTGCTTGTTCTGGAAATGGCGAATATTGTCCGATTATTTGTTTTTTAATTACTTTTAGGTTTTTTAGAGGTATACCCGTTTGGCGGCTTAGTGATTCATAATCTGTATGAGTTATTAATTGTTCTGTTGTTTGAATATTTGCTAGACTTAACTTGACTATGTCTGAACTTGTTAATAAAGTGGATGTTAAACTTTTTAATTTCATGCTTTTTACCGTAAACTACCTACAAGCAATTATTTACAATAAAAAAATTGTTGCAATATTAAAGCAGTTTAGAGTAAAATTTTGAAATTTGAGTATATACCTAGAGAATTTTTGAGTATTGCTTAAAATTTTGGCCAAAAAATTTCAAAATAATTTTACAAAATCGCACTTTTTCAATTTTTTTAATTTTATGTTTGAGTTGACTTTTTTTCCATTATCTACTATTCTGGTTGCTTATGCCTTTAAAAAATAATTTTTAAGGAATTTTAATAAGTTTAAACTCGTTTTATTTTTTGTGAATAAGTTTATTAAATATTCATTAAATTATATTACATTTTTATTAATGATAGATAATGGTCTAGAATATTTAAAATGACGTAACTAAAAAATTGACGACCCGATAAAACTCGGAGATCAGGTCTTAATATTAAAAAAGTGATTTTCGTGAGTAAGACTAAACCATCATCTACTACGTACTTATCTAAAAAATTATAAAACAATGTGAAAAAATTATTTGAAAAGAAAAATAAGCAAATTTTCCTTATTCATTTTTTTGAAATAGTAAAAATTTTTTATGTGTTAGACATTCTCAACTTTTCATCCAGTAATAGTAAGTCAAATTGATTTATCAGAATATATTTAAATATATTCGTATTTAATATTTTTTGTATTTATCTTTCAAAAATCTGACATTGTCACTTATCTTGGTTCAATCGATTGGGTCTAAAAAATTTTACTACTTGGTCTACTATTTATCATCAAACCCAACCTTTTTAAAACTTAGTTTCTCTACACTGTTAAAAAAATGGTTGTAAATTTCTTTAGTATTGACAAGCTTAAGGTTGTTTTTGTTTTCTTCTTTGCATTTATAAATATCTACCAACCTTTAAGTTGTCAATAGTAAGGTTGCAAATTCCAATTTCCAAATTCCAATTTCATTCCAATTTCCTCTTATTAACAGTGTAAAGTTAACACTGATTTAAGCTTCAAGGGACACAATACCACGCCTATGGTATGAATTATACTTTCAAACTTTTCAAAGCCAAGTTTACTTGAACAAGTTTTTAACATAGTCAAAAAATTTTAAAGGATCAATCTCGATATACTTTAATATTTAAAAACAGACTATTTATTCGACAAAAATAAGCCATTATCTTTTGGTTAATATAACATTTTGTTTCAACGAACTGACACTTAAAGCTTCATTCACGAAAATCCAAGAGAGAAATTTTAACAAGATGAGTCTGAATTTTTGGTCCAAAATGGTAATTTATCTTCAGTTTGTACACAATCAAAAAGATCAGCTTATGCTTAAGACAAAAGCAAAAATAAAAAGCCAGTAAGATAAATATATGATGAAAAAAAGAGTCACGCTTCAATTAATCTTTTTATGATAAAAGAAAATCATGTGATTAATTAAATCTTTTTAAATTTTTTTAAATCTTAAAAATAATTTTGATTTTATAATTTTTTTTTAATTAAAAAAATTATTTTTAAATAATAATTTAAAAAACCTATACATATTTTTTACAGGTTTTTTCCGCAGAAATAGTTACTTTATTCATTTATAATAAATGCGTATTATTCTACTTGAACTTTTTTAAACTTTAGAAAAAGATTTTAAATCCTAAGCATTTAAGAATTACTTTAATTGATTTTTAGAATTTAATTCTAACCAATTTTAAATTAGAAACATTATAATAATTTACGTAACTAAGAACATCTATTTTTCAACTAAAGGAGCCTAATGGTATCTTAATTATGAAATTTTTTATTATTTTCCCTTGAAAAAAAATTAAAATTTAAATAATGTAATTTTAAGCAAATAATTTTCTTTTTATAAATAACGAATTATTATAAAATTTTATCCTAAAATAATTTTTGCGAAATTCGAATTAAAAGTCAATCTAAAAAAAAACTTTCAATTCAAAAAAAAAACATAATGTCAGAAAAAGTTGTCATTGATTTTAGTTCAAAAGATCTTCTTAAATCTAAATTAGATTTAATTTATAAAATGTTCCGCACAGGAGTTGAATTTGGTAAATTTTCAATAATTTTTTTTCAGTATAAAATTTTGAGTAATTCTTAATTTTTAAAGGTGAAATAGCCTCTTCAACTTCTAAACAGATGAAAATTTTTGTTTTTATTATTGGCGATAAAAAAGACCGGGACAAGGCTAAGGTTTTTTTTTTTATTATAAAATTAATTCACACAAAAAAATCAATCTCATAAATTCTAGAAATTTATAAATGCCTTGTGTAATCCGGAATTCAGTCAAAGAGTCCAAGTGAACAAAAAAATATTGGAAACTTTACAATCAAAGAATTTCTTGAATAAAATAATATGCGACAAACAAGTTTACATAGAAATTCTTAGCGATAAAGAACTTGTAATTCAAGGTAGTTTGGAAGAAGCTTCTGAGGTAAAATGCATTTTAGACTTGGAAATAAATCGCCTTAAAACACCCATAGATTTTACAATTGATGATAACGATGAAGTAATTTGTCTTAATGATCCTTATGAAATATTCCTAAACGAAAATGAGACTAAAAATCCTAAAACAAAAAAATCCACTATTAATAGTGGAATTCATGAAGATGATTTGTTAGTATTTGAGCCAAAAAAAAACGACGAATTAGAGATTATTCATTTTGTTCCAAGTAAAAGTACAATTAATTCTAAACAACCCGAAATTGGCTCAGCCAATAAGACATTAAATGAATATGCTGAATTGTTTTCACAAGAGTATGACAGAGAATCTGAAAAATTAAACAAACCTAAACGTATTGATAAATTAATTTCCTTAATGCCAAACGAACAAAAAATCCACGCCTTAAATCATGTCAATAGTTATCAGAAAAAAAATCTTTCTTTCGCACACAGTCAGCCTGTTTTAACTCAATCAACCTTACTAAGTGGCACAAATAATTCAAATGATAAAGGGTCTAATTTAGAGGTTACTTTTGAGCCGAAAAATGAAAGTCGCAGAGCTAGAAATCGAAAAAATAACAAACAAGAAACTCATGTCTCAGTTGAACGAAACTCTAGTTTATTTACAGTACAAAATCAAACTCAGAGAAGTAAAAGTAATGCTCCAATTAAAAAAAAAGATTCGACTAAACTTCGTTATATAATTATTGATGGATCTAATGTTGCCAGAGAGCATGGTAAAAAATATGGTACATGTTTTTCATGTAAAGGAATAAAGATTGCGGTTGATTATTTTTTAAATCGTGGACACACTGAAATAACAGCTTTGGTACCACGATTTAGACGTGGTAATTCTGATAAAGAATGTCCGACTCGTAATCCCGAAATATTGGATGATTTAGAAAAGAATGGTTACCTAAGATATACACCATCGCAAATTTATGATGATCGAGTAATCATTGAGGCAGCTTTTAGCCTAAATGCAGTAATTGTTTCTAATGATAAATATAAAGATTTAAGAAAAGAAAAACACGATTGGAAAGATTTTATAGAAAAAAATTTACTCGAATTTACAGTCGTTGATGATTTCTTTATAGTTACTGATGATGCATTAGGTCGTAATGGTCCAAAATTAGACGAATTTTTAGCTATTAAACATAATAACGTTAATAATTTGAAAAAATCGAATTTAGAGCAACAACAAAATAACAATAACAACCAAAGGAAAAATTCGAATCAAGATTTAATTGATTTTAAGAGACAAGATACTTCAAAAGTCAATTTTATACCAAATATAAGCCAAGATGAGAGGACGTCAATTCAGACTTCATCATTAATTTTAAGTTTAATGGACATATTTCCTAATAATGAAAATCGAATTAAACAACTTGTTAATTCGAACCGAAGTGTACGGGATATCAATTTTTTTATAAATAGATTAATGAAATAACATTAAATGTGTTGATTGTATTTATTTAAATATTAATTTTATTATTTAATTCTATAGAAAAAACGAATTTTTTTTTTAATTTATAAATTATTTTTTAAATTAAGAAGTTTTTGTAAGATATTTATTTGAAAGCAACGTTTAAAAAAAAACTCTTAGGGTTATTCGAAATCGACGAATTCCAGAGTAAATTAAAAAGTTGATGAGTGAATTAAAAGAAAATCTGAAATTTTTTTTAATCGTTTTTTTTTGTAAATTTCCAAGTACCATGTGCGGAATAGTCGAATCCTTCGAAAATTTTGAAACCGGTTTGGGGTATGGTTGGTAATTCAGGATTGTTAAAAACAGTTCTCATTCTTTTGGTAATTAAATCTATCTGAGAAAATACTCTCTGTTAATTTTTTTTAAATTCTTTAAAGTTAGAATTTTTTTTTAAAAAGACTTTATTAAATTTATTCCAGATGAATTTTGTTGTGTTGAAAAGTCCAAAATTCAAAAACAATTTTTGCATTACTCGAATCTCAGTATCATCATTTTTATACTGATAAAAATTCGAAGGATTTTTTATTTTTCACTTAGTCCTGGATTGCTAAATTCTTTTCGACTAAATAAAGCCTTATTTACTATAAACCTATTCCATTTTTAAATTATTTGAAAATAAATAATTTTTAAATTTTTTAAAAAATTTTTTTTTTAATAGTTCATTTTTTAATTACTTTAAACTTTTAAACTAATTGAGGAAATTAGTAATTTTGTTTTCTTTGCAAAATTAAAATTTTTAAACAAAAATTTAGTATGCCGAAATTTTACTTAGATCAAAGCATACCCAAAAAAATAATAAAATTCGCTAAAATTCAGTCCATTTATGAAATAAGTTGACAGTGTGTTTAAGAGGATCCTAAGAGATTTAAAACAATCAAAGAACTGTTTAAGACGATGTTTATTAAGCAAGCAAAAAATCATTTTAATAGTAAACACATATTCAAAAAAATTTTCTTTTTAATAAATCTTACTTTTGAGTTGTTTGAATGCTTTGAAAATCTTTTGTAAAGCGTTATCGATTAAAAAATTTTAGAGAAAAATAGCCCGTCCTTTGAGTGTTAAGACTTTTTAAGACATTCCAAATGGGATGATTGAAATATTCAAAGTTATATAATAGAGAATCATATTAATTTTTTGTGGAAAGAGAAGTTGAACAAACCTTAATGTCGAAAATGAACACAAAATTAAAATGTTGATTTAACATTTTTCTTCTAGATGGAGGAACTTTGTTCTTGAACTTTTTGCAATAAAAATCCATGAAATGTGGGTACCGCTAGGGGTCTCATTAAAATTTTTTCATAAGTTCTGTATATATTCTGAATCGTTTTGTCGAGCTGAGTACAAATCTTTGGCCCATTTTCTGGCTTGCGACTTATCATTAATTAGGAATATTTTTTGTGTTAGATTTATTTTAATATTGGGATTTAGGTAAGTGATAAGGTTACCTAACTATTTATGATTAAAGGAATAAAAAAAAAGGATTTTCTATATGAATTAACGAACATTCATGAAAAATGGACAGGGAGCATCGTCAAAAACGCTAAATCAAGATTAAAAGAAAATAAATTCACAATTTAGATTTGCCTTCTACCAAATAATTAAACCAAAAATAAATCAAAATTACACTCACATCTTATTTGTAAAATATTTAAAAAGAATTTTTTTTGCAGCTTTTTACAAAATCATATTTTGAAAAAAAATTCTATAAAAAATATTTTCTTCTGGGATTCTTTGTTTTAGAATAAATAAACAAAAGTGACAAATATTAAGCGAATTCGGTAAAATTTGAAATAAAAAAAAAGGACAAAATAAGAAAAAACGTTTTGAAATTTCAAAATGTCTGTTTTTGCTCGTACTTCTTGTTCAGCAATAACAACAACAACAACTATAAAAATTTAAATAAAACAAACTTGCATTCATGCAAATTTTTTTTAATTTTCTTCTTTTTTTTTAAAAAATAAAAGAAAAGAATCATAATTTTAAAAAGCATGAAATTTCTCATTATTTTTTGCTTCTCTAATTTGAATTTTTTCTTCTGTTCTACTATTTATAATAATAATTATAATCCACTATTACTAGAGAGAGAAAAAGCGATATGAAGAGACTATCGTTCAAAAATGATTAATCTCGAGTCATATGAGTCGAAATGCTTTTTTATTAATGCTGCTAGGGATTGAAGAAACAAAAAAATTCTTAGAATTTTAAATTGAAATAATTTCTTGAAAAATAAAAATACATTAGTTTAATTCTCTTTAATTATTTGCTTAAGGTTAGATTAATTGCTTTAGCTTTTCAATTATGGCACATCAATCAAGCGATCAAGGAGCTATTCCTCAACAAATCCAAAAAGAAACCCTAGGTGAATACGCCCACTTTGACTTCTTTTATTTTAAATTCAAAATTTAATTCTAAATTATTTTTTTTCAAAGCTACTAATATTACAGGAACAGTTAAATGGTTTAACCGAACTAAAGGTTTCGGTTTTATTACTAGGTAAAAATTTAAATTATTTAATTAGTTATCTATGTATACTTAAGTATTTGAATTTCTTAAGAGATGACACGAAAGAAGACATTTTTTCTCATCATACATCAATCAAACCAGTCTCTCTAAATCAGAGATATTTAAACAGACCATTAATTTTAATAGATCAAGAAAAAGTTCAATTTGATGTAGTTAAGGCCCCCAATGGTCTAGAAGCAGCCAACATAGTTGGTAAAAACGGTTACTTGGTATTGGACATAATAGCTCTCAAACGTGATATTCCATCATTTGACTTAAAAATAATAAATGAAGCTCGTGTGACTGGTAAAGTCAAATGGTTTAATGTTAAAATAAAGTATGGTTTTATACACTGTGATTACAATAATGAGGATGTATTTGTACATTCAAGCGCCATAATTAAAAATAACCCTAATAAATATAAGCCTAGTTTGAATGAAGGTGAACCTGTTGAATTTGATATATTAAAGCGAGCTGACGGCAAATTGGAAGCTGTAAATGTTAGTGGACCAAATGGATCTAATGTTGAAGGTTCAAGATATTCACCGGATAAAATAAACCGCTTGGAAACAAGTACAAATAAAAATTATATTGAAGAAAATGTACTTGGCAAAGTTAAATGGTTTAATGTAAAAGCTGGTTTTGGATTTATTAGTCGTGATGAAAATGGTCAAGATGTGTATGCACATTATACGGCTATTAGTAAAAAAAATCCGGAACATAGAGTTCGAAGTTTAGCTGATGGAGAATCTGTTAAATTTAATATTGTCGAGGGAACAAAAGGTTTAGAAGCTTCAGATATAACAGGTGCTGATGGTGGACATGTTCAAGGCTCAGAGTATGCTCGCCCAAATCGAGATTTAAGTTCTAAAGGACAACGATCGACATCTAGACCTGGTCAAATGAGAGAAAATAGACGACCTCCAATGAGACCTGTCAATAGTCAAGGTAGACCAATGAGGCCACAAAGAGGTGAAATGAGAATGAATGGAAGAAATTTTAACAATCAAAATAGTTTTTCTCAAAATAGAGTTCCACTTAATAATTTTGTACCAAATCAATTTGGTCAAACAGGACCAATCAATCAAAGTTTTCCTCAACAAAATAGACCAAGTATTAATAAATATTTCAATTTAAAAAAAAATTATTATTAGTATAATTTCAATTTAAATAGGAGGCAGAGGTAATTTTCCAAATATTCAACCTTTAATGTCAAATGCAATGCCAACTTTTCAGCCAACGATGAGATTACCACCGCAACAATATCCTGTTTATGGAAATAATGGTAGATATTTGAACGGAAATAATAACTATATGAGTGGTGAAATCAATGCTCAAAATAATTTTTTTAGACCGCCACACAATCCATGTATGAAAATTTTCTACTTTAATTTTTTTCTAAAAAAGAAGACTAACTTAGTCTTTTTTGATTTTCAAACTTTTTCGAAAGCAATTATGAAAAAAAAAGTTTTTATTCCTTTTGATTAAACTTCCTAGAAATTCTTTTCTTGAATTTCTCTTAAAATTTTGATTTTATGCATTTGGTTCCATTAGTTAATTCATATTTAAGAAATTATCAAATTCTTGTCACGATTTTTGAATTCAGGATGAGATCTTTTAAGATTCCAGAAAGTTAAGATAAGATCTACCGTAAACTCCCTTTCATAATAACATGTAATAATAACTAGATTTCGAATATAATTCCAATATACCTCCATATGAATAGCTGATTCTTGAAAATAAAATTTAAAATTATAATTGTGTCTATAGATATAGTTGCTCGTTTTATATTAAAGTTTATTAAATCATTTTAGCAGTCTTCCAAAATTATTTTAATATTTTTACTATTTAGTTGATTAGCTTTTCTTTATTGGTAAAATTTTTTTTTGTATAACTTTTTTGAATAAAACAGAGCAAAAGAGATCTATATTTTTGTTATTCAATACTTAATTTCTATATTTTTAAAACGTAAGAAGAAACGTAAGAAGGATGAAATTTCAGGCATTTTATTTAAAGGTTACATAAATGAGGCATCAAGTCTCGACAGTTTTGATGGTTTAAAGGTCCTTATTAGAATAAATGTCAAAAGTTTTGTAAATACGAAAAATATTTTTATTAATGAAATTGAGCGCCAAAAATCATAAACCGTATTAATCGAACTATCATTTTTTTACTATTACCTGAGAAAAAATTTTTTTTAACTTGTCTCACGAGGATCCTAATTAAGATCCTTTTAGGGTTATGTTCCTGGGTGGTCTTTTCTTTATCAAGGATCTTAATACGATCTTAATTCAGTATGTTATAGAATCTTTTAATTTTTATAAGATCTTAGTCTTAGATTCTTAGCCTTGAAAAAAAAATTCCCTCAAAAAAGATTTCGTAAGTAAGATTTTTTTAATTTCCGATTAAGAAATCAAAACAAGAATCTTAATAAATTTTAGAAAGGAATTGGTTCCTGGGATATAAAGAACAAAATTTAGAATGAGATAAGGGCTTGTTACTTTTAAAAAGCAGTATTCATTATAAAATTGTTTTTATTTTTTAAATTAATTTTTTATTTTTGTTTTAGATTATTATCAACAAAATGAGCAAAGAGAATTACCTCAAAATATGAGATTTGTAGATAGACGTGTTCGAGGAGTATCAAAATGGTATAATTTCAAAAATGGATTTGGCTTTGTGACAAGAACAGATACAAACCAGGATATTTTTGTACACAAAACAGGTATCCAAGGAACAAACAGAGCAATACCAAGTTTAGACGATGGCGAACCAGTTGAATTCGATATAATTCAAGATGAAAATAAATTAATTGCAGTTAACGTTACCGGTCCAAATGGAGCACTTCTCAGAGGAAGCAAATATGCTCCAGAAATGAATATGAGACAATCACGTTCAAGAAACGAGAACGTAAGAGGTGTTAATTCATTACCTAGACAAAGAAACATCAATTTTCAACCAAGACCTAAAGTCAACTAAGAAATTGATTTTAAGATGAATAATCATCCTAGAACGAATGTTATTTATCTTGAAACACGATCATTTTTGTTTTTAGTTTTATTTATTTTTTTTATAATTTTTATATGTTGGTATTTTTAAAAAAAGTTTGGAAAAATCCGAATTTTTCTGAAGTTTACATATTTAGTAATACTCTCATAGTTTTTTTGTAAACCGCTTTTTTTTTAAGTTTAAGAAAAGCTTATTTATATTATTCTTAACTATTGAATAAAAGTATAAAAAAAAATTAAATATATTTTTGATTTAAATTAATATTCATTTAAAACTTCATCATGCCACTGTGAAAAATTTGGATTACAAGCGTTTGCAATCAAAATTCTCAAACGTTTGTGAATCGCACATATCTTATTAATGGTTTTTTTCAAAAGAAAATTAGAAAGGGAAACTAGTGTGAACTGTGTTTAAGATAAATTTGACTATCTCGATTCATTCATAAAAATTTTGGATTTAAATGCCTTTTTAGATAATGGTTTTAGATACAATAAAAAGCTAAAATTGACGAAAAAAGGACCTATTGACAATACTAAAATACTTTATTAAATTTTCGATATATTAAGAATTTTACGAAATCACGCATCTTTTTCGAATCGTAATTTATAAAAAAAAATGCCTCAAATAATGGATTCGATTGAAAATATACAATTATTAGAATACAAGTTACATCAAGATACTATAGCACTTAATAAAATTATAAAATGGGATAAAACGAATTGAATTGGCTAAATTACAAATTTAAATCCTTAAGAAAGAACGTCCAAAAGAAGAACCGATAAGTAAAATACCAATACAAATTCAATCTAATCGGAAATTGAGATCGCAACAAGAAAAGGAATTAAAATCAAACTCAGCTAAAAATTTACGTTTGACTCAATTAACCGAGACTTTCCACAATTCAACCTCGCTAACTGAGTCGTCTAGTACAAACGAATCTACTAATTATTCTAAACAAGTCAATAAAGAAGTTACGAAAGACTCAACTCCTCAACTTAATGGCTGCTTAAACCAAACAAAAATAAACGAACAACAGAAAACTATTGATAACATTCAACAAAACTTATGCTTGATAGCGAAAGCTTCAGTAGACAACAAGTCAGAAATAAATAAAACTAATGATAACTTGACAAATATCGTTTCAGGTTTTGAACGGCTCATGGACATGATAACGCAGATCAACGTTATTTAATGAAATGAAGAATCAATCTTTTAAAGTATTTGAGTATCTGATAAAGTCATGCCCTAGAAATCCAGCTTTAGATTTTACCTAAGCCAAAAAAAAAATCAAAAAAAAGAATTTTCAAAAAAAAATTTCAAAAAAAAAGTTTCGAAAAAGAATTTTCGAACAAACTTTTTAGAAACGATAAAAAAATTCACTGAAAAACTTTGAAAAATCATTTTTATTAACTAACCTCTGTTTTAGCTATAAATATTAGTAATTTTCAAAGCTAAAGAGCTGATATATATCATTTTATTTGGGTAACATATCTAAAATATTCCAATTTTTACGTAAAAAAAGGTAAAAAGGTAAATTTTTTTTTGAGAATTTATTTTTTAAAAAACTGCAAAAAATCAAAAAATTTCAAATTAATTCGATTTTTTTGGACATTTTAATTTTTACAATATTTTACGTAAATGTACCCTTTTTTACGGAGAATATGGTACATTTACGATAATTTACGTACATTTTCGTAAAATCCAAATATTATAGCAGCAGTCCGAATTTTGAATTTTTTTTTCAATAATCATCCTGTATCTCTTTATTCGACCTTGAAAATTTTGGAACAATTTAGATTAGGGAAAAAGATGTGTTATTTTATCTATGATATTTTAATTTAAATTACTACGCTTTTTGAAAAATTTCTTTTCAAATTCGTTTACTGTACAGTGATGATTTGATACGAGGATTTTATCAAATTAATCGCCAAAGTTATGGATAAAAAATCGTTTTTATCCATAATTTTGGCTGTTTTTTTTGGTTGTCTATTGACACACTATGTTACAATAAAATAATTTATTGACACACTGTGTTAAAATAAAATAAAAAAAAGATTTTAAAGTGAGTAATTATTATTGAAATTTAAAGAAATTTGCAATTTTTTTTTTAATTTCGAGTTTTAATGGCAAAAATTTAATAGGAAAAAATTTAAATCTGTAAAAAATATTAAGAAAAATTAATTTTTTTTTCAGGTTTATTGCTGCATTTAATTTTAAAAATTTCGGTTTTTATTTACAAAATTTCTTTGAAATTTGCCCTTTAAATGCCGCATAAAATTCTTTTTCACTAGAAAAGCATTATACACATCCTGAAACATTTTAATTTTTTTTAAACTTCCAAAAAAAATTCAAACTTGCAAAATTTATTCCGTTTTTTAGATAAGGACGCGATTACAGGGCCGAAAAATACGTTTTTTGAAAAAAGTAACGAAAAATTCGGAAGTAAGAGACTAAAATTGGCTATTACTAAAACACAGATCGCTGTTTTTTTTTTAACCGACCACTTAAAAATAAAAAGTTTTAAAAATAAAAATTAGACCGAAATCGTGTTTGTATAGCAAAATTATTGTGTCAATAAAATATTTTATTGCAACATAGTGTGTCAATAAAATATTCTATTCTTTTCCGATCGCGTAAAATTTTTTAACGAATCTTCTAAATATGTTTTTAGAAAAAATTACGCATTTTGGTAAAATAGCTGAAATTTAAATAATTTCCAATAAATTATCCACAATTTACTTTTTTTAACGTTTTTTGTTAAAAATTAACCAGAATTTACGTTATTGGTCAAATATGGTTTATTTTTTAATGCATTTTGAAAAAACAACAAAAAAAAAATTGAATTTTTCGAAAAAAATGCATTTTTGCGTTTTTATTTTGCGTTAGAATTAAAACCTAAGATCTGATGGGTCAACCTCGTTTTGTGATCATATGTTCACAAACTTTGTGATCATCTCATGATCACTGGGTTCGTGATCTTCGATTTTATCAAATTTTTTTGATCACACTTTTTGTGATCCGAGCTTTGGTGATCATCGAAGATCACGAACTCATTGATCATGAGATGATCACAAAGTTTGTGAACATATGATCACAAAACGAGGTTGACCCGATCTGATTTTCTGATTCTTTAAATATTAATAAACCCACAACATCGTTAGTAGTTTTAAATAAACATGGTAGTATTCGAAAACCATTAGGTAAGAATTAATAAATATATATAAATGTCAAGAACGAATTTTAAAATTCAAATTGCTTTTTTATCGGGAATCAACTTTTTTTAATATTTAAAATTTTTTTATGAACACCCCCTTTATAACTGAAATTTAAAAAAAATATTTTTTAATAAATCTTTTAGAAAAAAATTCCTTAAATCAATAGACTATAATTTTTTTAAATGTTTTACTTTAGATCAATCTCACTTTTTTTTAATTTTCTAGAAGAACTCACTGCTTCTTGGCTAGTTAATTACTCCAATACTCTGCCAACCCAAAGATCATTTATTGTTATTCTTTATTTTCTACTTGTATTAAATAAATACGTAATTAAACAAGATAATACGGTATTTAAAGAAATTTGTTCAAAAATAAAAATTGTGTTCAATCTGAGTTCTTAAAGTGCATCATTTGGTAAGGGAATACGGTAAAATGTTTATTTTTTAGAATTTCATATTTAACATATAAAAGAGAGATTTAATTTACGTTTATTTATTAAAAGTTAATATAAGATTGGCATATAATATTCATAACATTTTAAGCATTTATTTCTAAAAAAAATAAGAAGAAAACAAAACAAATTCACAAGAAAGAATAATCAAA